>CAUYPK010123487.1:0-70157 GCA_963574355.1 Loris lydekkerianus | reverse complement strand
GGAGTGATGGGATGATAATCTCAGTGGGATTTCTGGCATCTTTTGTTTTCAGTAATCTTCTGCAAATCAGGTTTGTATTCAGTTGTAGCCACTCGGAGACGGGATGACGCAGCCTGGGGGTGGGACTACGCGCTCAGAGATCGCTCCTTAGAGGTCCCTCCTCAGAAGCAGCATAACAAAATCCAAACTTGGCAAAGAGCCACAGTATACAAAATAATGATAAGAGGCAAAGAGCCGCATTCATTTTGGCTGGGAGCCGCATGCGGCTTGAGAGCCGCGTGTTCACCACCCCTGGCTTAGTGCTTTCATTTCCCTGATGCTTCTGCAGGGTAGCAGGCCACTCTGTCCAGCAGCATGGGGCCAGCCGCAGCTGTGTGAGTCCCAGGCATATGCCTGGCTAGAGGAAGCACCTTCTCCGCTCAGACTAGAGCAGCCCTCACCCCTCTCAGACACAGTGCCTCGAGTACACTTTTGCTAGGAAGAAAAGGTTCTGTTGTTGCCAGGGCAAGGGTTAGGAAAAGCCCCAGGCAGCAGGCAGGTCCACAGCCTCAGGAGCACCAGAAGCCTGTCAGTGTGGAGAAGCGAATGATTTTGTGCCGACCCACAGGGAGGAGGCCCGTGGTGGGCTGCTACCCCTTGCTCGCCAAGCAGTAGAAATAGTGGCTTGATAAAGACATGAGGGCCATGCTTTTATCAAATTTGCAGATGCTGCAGTCATTAGGGCCAGCTGATGCGCTGAATGACAGGATCAATACTCCGTGTCTCCTCTGCAACCTCAATGCCTGCTGACCATTAGAGACGATGGGTGCACATGGAGAGGCCTCTGGGGTTCAGAAAATCAATAGCACAGGAAGCACATTGAGGAGCCCCAGCTTGGCAGCTGCATGTGTAAAATGGTGGCATGGTCACCCTACATGGCTTGTGGGGAATGCAGCCCGTGTCCTTGGCAGGGACATCCCTGAAGCTGGGTCCTGCTCCCGTCAGGTGTGGGGAGGGTCGTCTCCAGGTGAAGGTTACCTGGATTGAGTGTTGTGTTTGGACCTTGATGTAGACAAGGCAGAGGCTGCTGCCCAGACGCTGCTCCTCACAGACCCCAGGCCATGGGCACATCCTGTCACCTTTCACTGACACTGTCTCTCTTAGGAGACAGGGTCATCTTCCCACCCACAGCCACAGAACATTTCTCAGCTCTAGAGTCCTGACTGGTGACCTCCCTGTGAAATGCAGCCTCCCAGAGGCTCCCCCAGGTGTTGTTCGGGCCTGAGTTTCCCTTATAAGGTGGCGTGGCACTCCTCTGAGTTGTTACAGTCATCTTCCCATGATTTGTCAGCTTCCAGCAAGTTGTCAGTCACAGGTTCGGAAGTATGTTTCTTAGTGACAGACATAATTGTACTTAACTTTTTGCGTGGATGTTATCAATCTGTGACAGATACTCTGGGAAATGGGGCATTTTGATTGCAGAAGATCTGTCACATGCATTTAGTCTTCCTCTCAGGGACACCAGGATTCAGTCACAACTTTTACATGTCGATGTCAAGTTTTGAGAACATAGATCCTTGCTGACCTCAAATATCGTTCCATCACTCCGATCCCCAGGCTGTCATCAGAAAGGTTAATGGCCCTTCCTGAAGGAGAGGAGAAATCACGTGGTGGTGATCTGGAATTCAGGCCATACCGTACAGGCTTCTCCCCCATCACATCCGTTGTCAGAAGCCCAGAGCGTGCCCTGCTCCATCCTGGGCTCCCCGACCCTGCCTTCCTGCCGGACGTAGGGTCCACTTGCTGCTTTCCCATCCACTCGCAGCATACATCAGTAGGGGGGACGGAGCCTATGGTCACTGGCTGGAGGCCTGTTGTCTGCGCCGACAGCTGCAAATTCTCAGGCTGCCTTCTGTCAGTTTTCAATTACAAGATGGTCTTTGTGCCCTGAACGACATCTGTCACCTGCCCTGTTGTTGCAGGACTTGAACGAGGGGTTCAGAATCACACAGATGAGGGAGGCTCAGCTTTGCTTTTCCCGTGGAGCCGTTTGCTGCCTGTGCTGAGCAACTGGGCCTTGAGGCATTTGCCTGTGAGAAGGCTCAGTGCTGTTCTCTCCAGGGTCGCACAGAGGAAGGCCCAACCCAGAGGGCTGGAGCTGACAGCTGTGCTTCAAGGGTCTTCATTTATGAGAGGGTTGTACGTGTTCTGCTTCAAGGCAGGATTAGAAGGCCAGGCCACAGGCTGATTCCAATGACTTTTTCCTTTTCCTAATAATAAACAAATTTTGAGCTCTTCTTTCATAGTGGCAAGAGACAGTTTGGGGGTAGGTGAGCCTGCGGTTGGAGCACTCTGCTCTGGTCTGATCAAAGGAGGGCTGGGGTCCTGCTGTTCTAAATAGGTCCTTGAGAACCCTGATTCCTCTGCAGGGCATGTCCAGGCAGAACTGTGGGTCTGCTTTACTTGGAAAAATTACATTTTCTTTCACAGTAAAGCCACACAGACTTGTTTGATTAACTCTAAAGGTAGGACACATATTTTCATTTCTTTTCTTAATGTGAGCTCCTTTTAAGATGCAAGGGTTTTCTCACACAGGGAGTACAACCGTATCACTGTGATTGGGATTGTTCCATCCACTGCAGTGGGAAGCACCAGAGCCCGCCTGGTCTCAGGGAAGAGCCCTCGGAGTCCACTGAGTCACAGTGGGGTGAGGGGTTGGCTTCTGGGGCTCAGGTTTTATTTCCTTTGAGTAGTCCCCATTTATATTCTTTGCCTGACCCCTCAATCCAGAACTCTCACTCACGTACTGGCAGGTAGGATCTGACCCTCATCCCCAAAGCGTCCCTTGCCATTGAGTGCTGTGCCTCATACCATCCCCTTCCCTCCCAGAGAGTGAGACTGGACTCGAGGATGCTGAGGGTGGGGCCTTCTGCCCTCTGGGCCTGCTGTGGCCCTCAGCACTTCTGGAAGCCCGGCCAGCCATTTCCCTTCCTCTCCCCAGCTGCCCACATGGTGCAATTGGCATTTCACAGTTCCCCGCCGTTGGCACGCGCATTTACGTTCCATCTTACTGACTAGATTTGCTGCGTATCAGTGACAGGGATTCTAGTGTTTCCTTTTTCTCCCTTAAAGCCTCAGAAAAGGATAGTCACACAGAAATAACAATGACAATAATATTGCATCATGGTACACCAAATTTGGCAAGTACTTTTCAACTATGTCATCTCATTTGATGTTCATGTAAGTGTTCAGTGAAAAATGTGTGACCCCCCTGATGGTAGGGGCCTCTGAATTTCAGGTCCCTGGCACACGGTGGACACTCATAAAGTATTTATTAAACGTATGAAGGGAGCTGGTTTGTATGCACTGACCTGGGCATCACATATTTATCCATCAGTCCTTCCACCTGTCCAGCCAGCCAGCCTATAGAGGCTTCTAATGCATTTATTAGGTGTCATGTCTTATTTCAAGTGCTTTACAAATTATTTAATCCAAATAATAGCTCTGTAGTCAGATACTATTATCACTCTATTTTAAACTGATGAAACTGAGACTAAGGAGGTTAAATTTTTTGCCCAAGGTCACACAGCTCTTAAGTGTCAGGACCACTACCTTTAGCTTGCAGACTATCACAAGGTCCCTTTCATTGGAGAGCTGAGCATGTACCTGGGGGGCCCGGTGTTTGGGTGCCCACCTAGTGCCCCCACCGTGTTTACATGCAGCTTCTTCAGTCTCCTGGCCAACAGCTGGAATAAGGACTTTCCAGAGCATGTGGTGGGTTGGGACTCATCCTGCAGAGCCCCCCACCCCAGCCCCGCACACTCAGAAGTCCCCCCAGACAGTCGTAGGGAGATATGTGGGTCCTGGCTGGGGTCTGGGCCACATGGGCTCTCCATGCCAGCTGAGGAAAACATGTGGAGGCCATCCAGGGAGGTCCATTGCACTGAAGCAAGTCACAGGCATGCAGCTTATTCTGGGGATCCTGAGAGTGGTGCAGAAGAGACCTACAGATAGAGGCGGTTTGAATATCTTCAAAATGCCTGTGAGCAGAGCTGTAGCAGCTTTTGCTAACAGCATCGAACTTGGTTTTGGTGTCAAGAGTAATTTTGAAGGGGAAATTTCATTAGAATGCAGTTTGGTATTGTTGGATGTGAATGATGAGTTTAGGCTGAGCATACACTTTTTGATATTAATTTTTAATATAGCTTCTTGGGAAGTCAAGAGCTTCTATTTAATGAAGAATTGACTATTAGTCAATACAGCCCCCGCGTCTGAGATGGCCTTCTTTGCTTTTGGTCTCTCATGTCAGAATTTTGATAAGGTATTTGCTGCTTCTAAATGTGTTATTTTTGTAATTTTTGTGACTCCGTGAGTGTCTTATTTTTCTTGGTGGTTACGATGGTTATGTGTGCTTTTTTGTTGTTACTGTCCTGAGAAGCAGGGTTATAAATGTGGAATTATTCCCTTCTCTGTCTGGCTCTCAGGTGTAGTTGGCTCTGTGCGCAGTCGGTTTCAGTGCTGGGCTTTGGAGAAAGGCCTTTTTCAGAATTATGAAAATAGTTTTCTGTATGTCAGAACAGATTTATCAGTTCACTTTAGGGTCGGTTTTGTGAACCAGACCATTTAGAGGAGGGTATTTTACCTTTTATCAGAGTGGAAGCTGACAGTCTATTTGCAGGTAGCACTATGGAATATTTCACCTGGGTCTCTCAGCGTAAATCCAACTGCCAAATAAAGTAAAAATGGGCGTTAAACCAGTGATATTTACAGCGTTTTACTGTACCAACCCCACTACGCTGTTCTGTTTCAAGGCAGGATTTCAATTATTAATTTAGATATTTAATAAAATTTTTTGCTTTCAGTAACTTTTAAAAGGCCTTTTGAGTTTCTTTGGGTCAGGTTTTTGCTGGTGGGTAGGGTAAAATTCAATTTGAATATCCTTTCTGAGCAGCAGATGTTTTGTTTCCAGTTGAATAATAATATTAATAATAATTATTAGAATAAATATAATTATCATCATCATCATCATTTCAGCCTTGACTTTCCAAACATCTTCTGCCAGGCATTGTGTAAACACTCCTGTGTATTTATATACTTTGCATGTGTGTGTATATGTGTATATATGTATACATGAATATGTGCGTGTGTGTTATAACCATGCTGTGAGCTGAATAATCGTGTCTTCCATTTTAAAAGATGAGAAAACCAGGGTCTGAAGAGAGCATGACTTCCCCTAGGTCACAGAGTCAGGGTTTAAAGGAGCCCGGATTGGGCCCCAGTTCCAGCCTACTGCTCTGCTTTCAGGGAGGACTGGGAGCCTCGGGCTTTCGGATTCTCAGGATCCTCTACCGGGGGCCAAATGATTCCACCTCCTCCTCAGTCATGGCTTTATTTTTTTCAGCAAACTGTTTTCCACAGCTCTTAAGATGGATTGGGCATGGAGGAGAAGAACGTTGCCTTTGGTTCTTTGTTAGGGGTGTGCTGTCCTCAGCCCAGACTGTCCACTGCCCGCCCTGGGCTCTCGTGGACACGGCCCTCAGCCCAGACTGTCCACTGCCCGCCCTGGGCTCTCGTGGACACAGCCCTCAGCCCAGACTGTCCACTTGCCCACCCTGGGCTCTCGTGGACACGGCCCTCAGCCCAGACTGTCCACTGCCCGCCCTGGGCTCTTGTGGACACAGCCCTCAGCCCAGACTGTCCACTGCCCGCCCTGGGCTCTCGTACACACGGCCCTCAGCCCAGACTGTCCACTGCCCGCCCTGGGCTCTCGTACACACGGCCCTCAGCCCAGACTGTCCAGTGCCCGCCATGTGCTCTTGTGGACACGGCCCTTTATGAATCTGAGTTTGGCAGTCCCTTCCACCCCCCCTCTTGAATTTTGGCAAAACAGATATTTTAGTAGGCTGGAAGAAGATGAAAAACTAGCAGTGCCCATATGTTTCTTGTTTTTAAAAGTAAGGTCAGTGAGGTTTAGAGACTCTTTAAATATTTCAGTTTATGGGATTAGACGAGATCATCTGGTTGGGAGTGTGGTGCCCCTGGCCCCAGGCTTGGCTTTCTTCTTCATTTCTTTTATATGGGAGGTGGGTGTTTTGGCATTGCAGGGTTCAAGTGTAATAAAACTTAAATATAGTGAATAAATGCCATGATTTGAAGTGTGGCTGCAGCTATGAAAGTTAGTTTTCTTTCTTTATTTTATTTTTTTAAGTAATCAGTGACTTGAAAAATAGCAGATTGGTACAAAGATTGTAACTTAAGAAACCAAAACTCCCACGCTTTAAAGGAGTATAGTCTTTGGCATTTTTTTTACAGAAGCATTTTCTTCACTCATTCAGATCTTCCTGGGCCAAGATTGGACATTTGACCCAAAATGTACATGCACTTGAATCTTTGGAAATTCAACATAAGTGTGCATTTTCAGTCACGCCATTTTCTTAGGGATTATGAAAGGTCAGTGGAGTGGTGATAGTTTTTGTTGATCTCAAGATATTTACAGAAGCCTAGGTTCTGAGCAGGTACCTCTGCTCTCACTACTGGGGACGAGGTCTCACTTCTTTGTACAGTGCACCTAATACACACTTCTCACTGAGAAGGGAGACAGGAAGAGCTCTTACAGCCAGGGCGTGCCCTTGGTCACTGACAGTCACTGCTGGGACACAGCTGGGGAGGAATGGCTGTGGTCACTGCCTTGGAGAGCAGCCAAATGTCCAGGAGGGACCCTGCCCTTCTCCTGTCACATTCAGCAGAATATGTTCACTCTCCATACCTCTTCGATTCTAAATTTCAGAAGTAATTTGTCACTTTAGAGGAAGGTGCCATTAATAACCATTATTTAGAACTGTCGAGTCTTCCTCTGTGTATGTTGAGTGTCTGAGTTAAGCGTCCAAAAAATTGGCCTCGTTGGTGGCAAACAGTGCCTGGGTACTGACAGATCAGGGCCGCCCCACCCCCACGGGCCCACTCCCCACCCAGTCATTCCCTGTCTGCCTTTAATCACCGTGAGGGGCGACAGAGAGTGGTTAAAGCCTGTCCTCCTGGAATTCATTAGTGTTATTACCAAGGACTGTGTTAGAAATTGAGATTTTTTTTTTTTAACTGCTTGGAAAAAATTTCTGCTTCACTATTTCATTTCATTGTACTTAAAAAAAAAAAAAAAAAAAAAAAAAAAAAAAAAGATTTCTCTCATCAAACATTTGAAACAGAGTAGCTCAGAAACCCTGACTTCAAATCTCGCTGGGTATAGACCCCGAGTGGTGGTTCTACCAAAGCTGAAATTGTATCTGGTCGCCCTTGGGCTCTGGGGCGAGGGCCAAAGAAGAACCCCCAAACCTTCCAATGGTGGTTGAGAAAAAGAATTGCCATTCAATGTATGTTAATGCGAGTTATTATTCTTTAACATTAAAATTCCACTAAAGTACTAATAATTACTGTTAATATCTTTCAGTGGAAACTTACAGGAAAGGAGCAATAGTAGAAACAGTATTTAAGGGCGAGCTGCTGGCATGATAAGAATGCAAATCAGTGTTATTAGCCTAATGATTTTGCCGTCGCCATGGCTGTGCAGCAGCAGTGTTGTGAATATGTCACCCGGCACCCGTGAATTTGGAAAGTGTGTCAAAACACAACTTCAATTAGTTTGCTCTAATTATGGCTCTGGAGAGTTTGTAACTACATCACTCCTCATTAAAAGAGATTTTCTTATATAGATTAATGTAATATACAAAGGAAAGTTTCAAAGTTTCTGACACCATTTGTCGCCACCACCAGCATGCTGGGCACAGGCCTGGTGGATGGGTTCCCCGGCTGACACCCAGCGTGGCTGGGGGTCAGGGCAGGGCCGAGGTGAGAAGAAACCAGCTGTGTGGGGCTGTGTGGGGTGGCTCCTTCCTTGCGCCTGGTGATCTACTACCTGCTAAGAGAGGGTATTGCAAGTGGAGCCTTGATGATGCTCACAAGAAGGTTACTGAACCTGTCACAAGTTTTTAAGAAAAAAATGGCTCATCTGAAGCTATCAGAATGTCCCTCGTTCTAAATATCTGAGTGCTGGAGCCATTGTGACCAAGTGCAGTATGCCACGTCAGCCTGGGCCTTGTCCTGGGGGGTCCTTCAGGGAAAACTTGTTATTTTTGTCATGTAGAAGCACATGGAATCTGTGGACTGTCAATTAAAGTTTTTGATCACAGTGAAGAAAGGTATTCAGGAAGTATAATCTCTTCTCTGAACCGATACAGAGTTATAAGTGCTGTCATTGAGCCTTTGCCATTTTCAAAGAAAAAAATAAGTTTTTCTTGTCCTATTGCTGACTCTTTGCTTCCCCTTGGACACACTGCTGGTTTGTCAGGCTCCCCTCTGCTGGGATGCGTAGCCACAGGTCAGCACTGTTCCCTGAGCTCCTGGCCTATGGCTGCCCCACTCTGCTGAGCAGCTGGCCACAGCAGTGTTGTGACTGCCCTGTTTGGGGAGCTCCGTGGTGGATCTCCAATCCAACAATTAATTTTAGAGTGCTGGTTGAGGAGGCCTAGGTTTTGGTTTTCCTCCACGTTTAGTCACACTATGTGGAACGTCTAAATACAGCTTTGGGTACGTTTCTGTTGGCCTTCAAGTGTTCTTTTTGCCCTCGCTTTGGTGAGTAACTTGTGTGTATCTGTATGTGTGAAATGAGTGACCCGGGCTGTCTTTACACGCCTCGCGAGCAGCACCCCTCTCGGAGCCTCAGCTTCTTCTGAGTACCTCCTTTGCGGGATCGTTGTGAGAATCAAGCAGGGGACATAGAAAGTGTCACAGACACTGCATGTTCACGATCTGTCTTTGTCCAGGGTTCACATCAGAATATACTCAGAAGCACAAGCAGTTCATTCCCCTAGCCAGTGGTTCTCACCTTCCTGATGCTTCCTAATGCCGCGACCCTTTAATACAGTTCCCCATGTTGTGGTGACCCCAGCCATAAAAGTATTTTCATTGCTACTTCATAACTGTAATGTTGCTACTGTTATGAATCCTGATGTAACTATCTGGTATGCAGGATGTATTTTCATTGTTACAAAGGAGTCGTCACCCACAGGTTGAGAACTGCTGCACCTTTCTTTTGCTACCATTTGGCTGCTTTCTGCTGCAGCTGGAGCCCCTGTCACGAGTGTTCCCCCCCCCAGAGCTGGGAGCCACACGGCTGTGCTCACAGGTGAGCAGCTGGTAAGGGGTTAAGGTAGTAATTGTGTAAGTCTTCCAGGCTTTCTCCCAGTTCTGCGATAATTTGATGAAGAACTTCACCCTAATTAAATATTCAAATTAGGAGTAAGTGTCAATATGGCTTCCCATTGCCTGGAATGATGATTAATTGTATTCAAAACTCTAGTGGCCCACTGTAATCTAAACCGAAACGTTGTTCTTGATTATTTCTGTACCACACTTGCCATGTTTTTGTTTTAAGATTTAAACTAGTAATTGATTTGCCATATGCTGTCGAGCTACACACACTTTAAAGCTGCACGTTTAGGAACTTGGGGAGTTTGGAATTGTGATTTCCTTAGCCTTCCCGTGGCAGCTTGTTCCCCCATGTCCAATGCAGAGTGATTTGGCTGGTGTGAGAGTGTGTGAGTGTGTGTGTGTGCTGCCCATGAGGAAAACTCATTATATAGTCAAGTTGGTAGGTTGAAGTTATATTGATCATGGCAAATGGGTTTCTTGAATGGAAAATGAACAGGTCTGCATTTGTGCTTACTTTGGGCTCTGCCTCGCCTCAGTAAAGCAACACAGCATAGCGGAAAGAGCATGGCTTCAGTCCTAGCTCAGCCGTTTTCTTTAGCTGTGTGACTCCGGGCAAGTTTCTTATCCTCTTTGAAAGGCGTTAGCCCTGACTGTGGGGTAACACCTCCCTTGCCGGGTTGGTAGATTGGGGATGGGTGTGAAGTCAGAGGGAGAGCTCAGTAAGTACCCACTGCGTGTGCCGGATCCTTGCAGGAACAACGCCTTCAGCCTCCCCAGAGAGCCTCCCCAACTCTGCCCGTCTCTGATTCCCCATGGCCAGTGCCTTTGCGAATCCTTCCCTCCCCCGCCTCCTTCTTTGCTCTTTTGCAGGTGGGATCATCTCTCCCAAGTCCCTGGGTCCCTCACGCCTGGTAGACTCTTACCAGAGGTGGTTTTTTTTTTTTTTTTTATGCCATTGTTTTACAATTGAAGCATATAAACTTCTAGTCCGTTATTGCCTGTCTCTGATATTTAGAGCTGTTTACTTTGTGATACAGATTTTTGTACGTATTTCAGTTTACTCACAGATAAATTTCTAAAGGTAAAGATCTGAGTCTCATTTGGTTTCTTAAACTTTTCTCAGTGTCAGACAGTGTTTGGTGTATAGCAGGGGCTCAGTTAAAACTGAGTGGACAGCGCTGCCACACCCTACTGAGAGCAGCCTCCTGGGCTGTCTCCCCAGAATGGAACTGAGTTTCAGGTCTGGGCATAGAAAGTTTATGAGATAGTGAATATCATTGTATAGGAAATAGGTCTGTCTTAGGTTTTACAAAACCTCTTGTCTTTGCTGGTGTCAATTACACAACAAAAAAAAGTGTCTCATCAGACCGTGAGAAATGGCAGTAAACGGTGCATGGCGGTTTCTTCCTGTGGTTAGCTCCACAATCAACGAGAAAAGAAAAATTACCACAACTAAAAATATTTTAGGGCCTAGGGAAGGTCATTACAATAACCAACTTTCAGTTTCCGTGGAACCAAGTTACAATAAAGAATTACAGTATCTTCTCACGTCACTGGGTCTTCACAGGTCTTGGTGGTGACTCAGAGCCTCGGTTGGGGAGCACAGAGGAACTGGAGCAGGCATCCTGACTGTGGGTCATGGAGGAGGACCCGGGTGCTAGTCAGGCCTTTCCAGCTGAAGATGATTTATTTTAATTACCTTCCAGGGCAATTCAATACCTGAGCATATGGTCTTTAAGAAATAAGGTTCCCCAAACTGTCAGCAAGTGTGGGCAATGGTCAGGGACCTCTTCCTGACACCGTTGACCAGCCTTGGAGAGTGGATGCTCTAGAAGGTGCTTATTAAAATGCCAGCAGATGCAGCAAAGGTCCCTTTCCCTGTGACTCCCTCGCCCTGCTTGTGCCAGGTGTTTTATAAGAGCCTTTTTCTTCATTAAATGGCATTCATTAAGTACGTCCTTACACCTGGCACAGAAGCTGTGCGTCACAGATGACTTCTTCCCAGCGGTGTTTTGCAGAACGAAAATGGAATTTTATTTAGCCATTTGTGGTGTTCTCCCCCTACTTAACCACCTTAACTCAATTATTTTTGCTGTTGCATATTTCTTCTGCCACCCTGCACAGTAGTCTACACCTTTCCTCTGCGCATCACCCGGGATCCTCCTCCACCAGCACACACATCACGCAGGAAACAAAGACGTCCCATTAGCACCAGGCACTGTGCTGGCGCTTCCACACACACGTCTCTTCTGACTCTCCCAACAACTAACTCTGAGAAGAGTCATCCTCCTCGTTTTGCCGTCTGTTTTTCTTTCTCATTGAAAAGAAAGAAATATTTTAAAATATATGAAAAAGCAGAGGGAAAAATCCATACTGTCCCCTTGGAGGCTTGTGTTGTCAGCACCATGCATGTGCTCTGCCTGTCAGCCCAGGGCCTCACCTCTGGGAGCTGAACCGTCCTTCCAGGCTCTTGTTGGCACCGTGGCAAACCTACATGTGTACACACAGAAATGGACCTTTTTGTGGGATCATTTAAGTCAGTTTACAACTTTTTTTTTTTTTTTTTTTTTTTTTTTTTTGCTTGGTTAGGTTTTTGGTTTTGTTTTGCTTTCCTTAGCAGTTATGTCTTTTGAGATTTGGCTATGTTGATAGAAAAATGTCTGACTCATTCCTTGTCAGACAGGCTTTATTCTGTCCTAGTTTAGGATTATATGCACATTCCTCTCTTTGATGGCCATCAGGCTGTTCCCAGGGGTTGCTGTTACAAACACGGCCTCGGGGACCCGGTTCCGGTCTTGTGTTCCCACAGCTGAGATTCCATACTGTGCATGGGTCGGCCTCCCAAGATCTTCACTCTTCTCCCCCCACCCCCGGAATGTGTAAACATCATTTATGTCTGCATAATATTCTGGAGCAGACGTTTTATAACATTATTTCCAATTTTTGAGTAGAGCCTGATAGTTGGCATGAATTTTGTAATTTGCCCCATCAGCATTTAAATCCAACCTCCTGCAAACTGTTCAAATCTAGACCGTGCCCTCTGCCGCTGTTGAACTTCTCTGAGGTGTGTAGTGGACTGGGTGAGCCCTGTGAGCACGTCAGCTGCTGTTCTTAAGTAAACCATTTCCCACATTTCAGGGTATTTCCTCACGTTTCTAAAAGAGAAGAAGAAATGCTGGTCCTTTGGTCCCATTTAATTCCCCGCTCTGAAGTCTTAATTCTGAATCATCTGGACCATGTTTCCCTGACTCTCCTAGAGAAGGGGGCGTGGATGAGCCTGTGGTGTTGTCTTCACCCATGAAAGACAACTTTAAGGAGTAAACTACTCGGCATCGCACCTTTGAAACTCGGTGGCTGCAGCGTCTTCTCTTATTCAGTATGACAGAGGAAGTCTCAAGTCATTGCTCATATTTGCCAGGATTTATCTCTTTTACCTCTTTCATTGCCTTTTCTGGAATACTGTGAGCCCCACTGGCTTCTGTTGTTAAGTATTTAATCAGGAAAATATTTTCAGATTTACTAAAGTATAATCGATACTCAGTAAACTTCACATATGGAAATTATTTGTGAAGGTTGTTTCCACCTTGCTTATTTTACTCAGAATCACCTTCAGATTCATCCATCTTGGATTTCTTGAGTAGTTTGTTTCTATTCTATTGCTGAGCAACAGCCATTGCAGGATATACCACACCTTATCTGACCGCCTGTTACTGGACATTGGGCTTTTTCTTTAGTGTTCGACTATTACAAATAAAGCTGCTGAGTACGTTTGTATACAAATATTTGTACAGACATATGCATCCACTTCTCTTGCATAAAAACCTAGAAATGTAATGGCTGGGTTGTATGATAGCATGTGTTTTATTTTTAAAAACTGCATGCTGGGCAGTGCCTGTGGCTCAGTGGGCAGGGAGCTGGCCTCCTATGTCAAGGGTGGTGGGTTCAAACCCGGCCCTGGCCAAACTGCAACAAAAAAATAGCCGGGCATTGTGGCAGGCGCCTGTAGTCCCAGCTACTTGGGAGGCTGAGGCAAGAGAATCACCTAAGCCCAGGAGTTGGAGGTTGCTATGAGCTATGTGATGCCACGGCCTCTACCAAGGGTGACAAAGTGAGACTGTGTCTCTACAAAAAAAAAAATAAAAACTGCATGCTGTTTTCTGAAGTGGATACACCTTCTTACCTTCACACCAACAGTGCCGTGAGAGTTCTAGTTGCTCCACATCTTTGCCACCAGTTGATACTATTTACCATTTTCCTGTTTACCCTTCTAGAAGATGTGTAGTAGCATCTCGTTGTGATTTTAATTTGCATGTCCTTAGTGACTAATGTTGATTTTTTTTTTTTTGGGGGGGGGTTGGTCATTTTGCAGTTAGGTTGTCCTCTGTTAAGTTATAAGAGTTCTGTATATATCCTAACTTTAGGTTTGTGGGGTGTGTTTTGTTTTGTTTTGTTTTGAGACAGAGTCTCATTCTGTCACCCTAGGTAGAGTGCCGTGGCATCATTGTAGCTCACAATCACCTCAAACTCCTGGGCTCAAGTGATCCTCTTGCCTGAGCCTCCCAAGTAGCTGGGGCTACAGGCATGTGTCAACCATGCCCAGCTAGTTTTTTTGTTTGTTTTTAAGACAGTCTCATTCTGCCTTTTAGAGTTCCTGGGTAGAGTTCCATGGCATCATCGTAGCTCACAGCAACCTCAAACTCCTGAGTTCAAGCAATCCTCTTGCCTTAGCTTCCCAAGTAGCTTGGACTACAGGCATGTACTGCCACGCCTGCCTAGTTTTTCTATTTTTGATAGAGATGGGATCTCGCTTTTGCCCAGGCTGTTCTCAAACTCCTGAGCTAAAACAGTCTACCTGCCTCAGCCTCCCAGAGTCCTAGGATTACAGGCATGAGCCACTGTGCCTGGCCTTGGTTTATGTTTTATAAATATTTTTTCCTGGTCTGTGGCTTACCTTTTCATTTTTCTAACAGCATCTTCTGAAGAGCAAGAGTTTTAAATGTTGATGAAGTTCCATTTATTGATTTTTTTTTTTCTGGTTATAGTTTGTGCTTTTTTGTGACTTATTTAAGAGAAAGGCAAGTGGGATATCATTATTATGATGAAAATAATTGTGACCTTGTGGATTTCCTGAAAGCCTTGAGAACCCCCAGAGGCTCCTGGAGCACCATTGAAAACTGCTAGACAAAAAGGTGGTTTTAATATCATTTTTGACTCCAGAAAAATAGAATAGGAACTGTGATTTCATGTGACAAAGTTTGCTTTGGTTTAAGTGTGTGTGTGTGTGTGCTGTCTCATCTGTCTCTGAGTCTGCCTTTGCCATATTAGCCACGGCTCCCTTGATGCTGCCTTTTGACAGTTGGAGAGGACAGCAGACACTGCTGCTGCCTGGACAGAGCCATCTTCATTATCTGTGGCCACTGGGTCCACAAGATTAATGGTAACATTTTAAAAATTCACACAGACCTGGAATCAGCACTAGAAAATACAGATTTAAATTAACAAGGAAAAAGCAGAATCCCATCAAAGGAAATAAATCGTGCTGGCAACTATTGTCACATAATAAAATGTATTCTATAACTGAAGGGCTTTTATATGGAGCTGTCTGCAGCTTAGTGGCCATGTTAATTGAATAAGGTGTCTAAGACTGACTGGGGGGGAAAAATGAAATTCCCCTCAGTGTCTCTTCAGCTGGAGCCGTTGTCCACCGCATGGGCGATGCTGACCTGTCTGTTACAGAATGGCTGTCCCCCTCTGCAACGGAGACACGGTTGCCACCAGGAGCAGCAGTGTGCCCCAGCTCAGCGGGTGCGCCCATCTTCTCTGGGCAGTTCTGTGGGCAGGGGGAGGGAGAGGAAAGCTCATTTAATCTCCGTGAGGACTTAGGGGCTGTTCTAAATCGCAGTCCTCCAGGGACCAAACAGAATTTGGAATAATCCATCATTTCGGGTAAGTGACAGAAATTATTGGCCTCCTCCAATGGTTAGTCCCTTGCTCCAGCAGTCCAAAACCTACTAGGGATAGTCCCAGAAGTAACTAGAGATAAGTTTCCCAAGTCTTCGTGCCTACTTCATGGTGATCTTGACCAGCATCTGAAATCGAAGCACACTGATCGCTCGTGCAGTGGTCACCTTTGGGGCCCAGTGAAATGACTCCACTGAAGCTGCTGTCCGCAGGGGGCTTCAGCGGCCATCATTTTCTTGGGTTTCTTGGTTTTGTTTGACATTGTTGAAAACCTACTTATTCTTGGAACGCCCCTGGCTCGGGTGCTGCAGAGGAGCTGAGTATCCAGTGCCCACAGTCTAGTGAAGCTCCCGGGTTCTTCGTCCTTGCTGCTCACAGAGTAATGGCGTTCCTGGGGCGTTCCTTTAGTCTCAGCAGACAGTTGAGCTGTGGGAAGGAAGCCAAAGGGTGTTGAGCTAACTGATCACAACTCCAGGTTGTAAAAATAAGGATGCTGTAGTCATGGGTATGAGTTCAGGTTGTTAAATAGTCTATTCTAAAGTATTTTAACAACTGCAAAATAGTTCATTAAAAAGTAGTACCATAATTTTTTAACCATACCCCTATTGTTTGGTATTGAATTTGATTCCAGTTTTTGGCTTTATAAACAATGCCATGATGAATTTACTGTTTACATGAAAAGATTATGAATCAGAAATAGTTGCATTTTCTAAACCATTAACCAACCCAGTCCTGGGGATGAGAAGGAGACAAGCGGGAAGTCGTCTTGGAAGTTTTTCCAAAACTTTCTCTCATTATGAGTCAGAATCAGATTCATTCATTCAGCAGAATTAGGTAATCTCAGAGGATTTCCCCCCATATTTTTTTTAAAGTGACCAGTGTGTGGTGGGCATTGTTCTTGGCATGGGGGGGTGGGGGTGGGGGGTGGGGGGTAGTGGGAAGAGGAAGTGTAATGGAGAGCATGTTCTGGTGCCATGAAACAAACCAGAAGTCCTGCAGGGTGGGAAGGGCTCTTCAGAGAGGATGGTGGCTGGAGATGGACCCCTCCTCCGAGGGATGGTCAGAGCAGGCATCTCTGAGAGACGGCCTGACTGAGGGGAGGAGCCAGCTTCTGGGGGAGCAGCAGGCAGCAGGAACAGCAAGTGCAAAGGCCCTGAGGCAGGAACAAGAGAAGGGGTTAGAATGGTGGTTCTCCACTTTTCTAATGCCACAACCCTTTAATACAGTTTCTGTAGGTCAAGACCCACAGGTTGAGAACTACTGGGCTAGAAGGATGAAAGCAGCTGCTGAGGTTGGTGATGTGAGTGCAGGGGACATTGATAAGTCCTAGTCAGAGAGGAGGGAGATGGGCCAGAACTGGGAGGACGTCTCACCCAGGGAATGGTTTGGGTTTCCTTCTAATGAAGGTGCTGGTCATTTTTATAATGATCTTGCACTGCCCATGTGAGCAGGACTCTACAATAATGCCAGGTTGGCAAGAAAGGGGAAGAATCAGAATAGGACTTGAAGCTAAACTTCACCACACAGCTGGTTCTATGCTAACTCCTCTGCCTCCCTGGTGGCCAGATGTGTACCCAAAGGCAACACATCCCTGCTGAAGGCTACCCAGCTCCTTGGTGCTGGCCTTGGGATTCAAATCTGCATCCAGTGGATTCGGGGGTGGGACACTGCTCTTAACCACTACACCTGCTCTGGCTCCCAGGGTGCAAGGGCAGGGCCACTGGTCATCCAGCTGTAACCTGCCAGGGTCAGTGAGCTGTAAGCAGCAGAGATGTTGAGTCTTTGGCATCAGTAGTTATTAGAGGGCCTTCAGGAGGGACACTGTGGCCCTGATGGAGTAATGTCATTCTGTGCGCCTGAAAGGTGAGATGATACATCAGGGTAACAACCTCCAGAGAACACATACACTAACCTTTTCATTACTTCCTACCTCCCCAATGAGTGTTGCCTCTCAGAGCCTCAGTTTTCCTCTTCTGTTAAATGGGAATAATTATTCCTGTCTATAAAGCTTACTGAACGAGTCAGGCTGGGGGGATGCCTGTGAGGAAACCTATCCCTGTGCCTGGCAGGTGGGTCTGCACCTCACTGGAGAGTGAGCAGCTCATCTTGCCCTGAGATGCAGCCAACCACTGTCTCCCCCAGCTGTCACTCTCAGGCCAATATGGCACCAAAGCACCCCTGGGCCCCTTCAGCAGGTGACCTCTTCATCCTATTTAAGCATAAGTGATCTGTCCCCTTGGCCCAAACTGTTCGTTTTCATTAACTGGAGGCCTCACCATCCCTCTTCCCATGGGCCCTGCTTCCTGGGCCCAGGAGAGACAGAACCAAGAAGCCCCAAAGCTGCCTGTGGCCAGGAAGGCCTCCCACCCGTGCTTCCTGAATGCTGTCTTATACCAGCTGCTGCAGCTGGAGGCTTCAGTAGCTTAATGTCAGTTCAGCAGATTCCTATTGAGCAGTTACTCTAAAAAATACAGTCAGCTTATGAGTTGAATTTTCTTTTAAATTCCCATTTACTGCATAAGCCACACATTGTCTATTGTTTGTGAACAGAACACCCCCACCCCACCACCCGACAGCCGTTTGTAAATTCCTGGTCACACTGCTGCCACTGGTGTCTTCTTACACTATGTCTGCTTTTCTTCATAGTGGAGAAAAATGGGGTGCGTGGCCTGATACAGGGACCCCTTGAAGCTCATTGGGAAAATACACAGAGAAATGAAATAACAGGCTAACAGCAACTCGTGTCAAAAAAAGACCCAAGGGTTTTAATGGACTTACGTTCAACCCTTGATTTGGTCAGCAAATGTTCAGCAATTGTCTACTCTATGGCAGAAATGGTCCTAGAAAATGAGGTCACAGTCATATTAGAGGAATAGTTTTATATCAGATGATTAAAAGTACACTGTGGTAACGAGGAGTGAGAGGGGACACACAGGCACTCAGTCGAGTCGGGGACAAGCCCAGGAAAGGTTTCACCAAAGAGAATGTGGTTGAGCAGGGTGTGGGCTCGGAGGATGGATAGGAGTTTGGAGACGTGGAGGAGGAAGAGTAGAGATTCTAGGAGGAGGGAGCAGCAGGCTGAAGCCTGGAAACAAGGCCTGTTCAGGGATGGATGGGACGCTTTCTCTGGGGAGGGGAGAGTGAGCAGTGCTGAGAGGTAGGCTTGTGCGTGAAGACGCTGAAACCAGGGGTGTGGGTGTGGACCAGGCTGCCAGAGCCCTGACCCGACAAACAGCAACTTTGGAAAGGCTAGAGGAGGAGGGGGGAGCCGAGAGAACCCCCCTTTATGAGGAGAGAAGAGAACCAGGCCCTAGGGGATGGGACAAGGAGAGCCAGGCAAAAATCTGATGTCCCAAAGCAGCAAGAAAGTTTGGACTAGGAGGTGCATGTTGGATGGGGCACTTTGATTTCTCTTGCTCACCTTCTCATTTAGGTCCCGAATTTCCACAAAACTCTTCATTTAGAGCAGCAGTTCTCAACCTGGGGGTCGCGACCCCTTTGGGGGTCAAACGACCCTTTCACAGGGGTCACCTAAATACATCCTGCATATCAGATGTGTACGTTACGATTCATAACAGTAGCAATGAAAATCATTTTAAGGATGGGGCTCACCACAGCGTAACGGGTTGCAGCATCAGGAAGGTTGAGAGCCGCTGGTAAGAGTCTGCAGCAGGTCACTGAGGCAAGAATTAGGAGTTGGTGCGCAGGCGGGGGCGATCACAGTTTCGTGACCCTCGCCATCATCGTTTGCTGCTACCATTCCCATCCACAGTGGCTTCTCAGTTTTCAAAGCATTGGATCTTGGCACATCTCTTCCTCGGATCGTTCAGGATGAAGTCCGGACCATGCTGGGCCCCACAGGGAGTGGCCCCCACACCTGCTTCTGGCTTATGTAGGTCTGGTCACCACAGAGTACTCACCCTACCCCTCTCTGACGCGTGCCCATCCTCGGTTCCCAGCCTCATGTCACCTCCAGGGAACTACCTTCGTGCTGCCCTTCCTAGCACTCGAGTCTTCCCTCTTTCTACAGGAAGTGGTCACACTTGTACACGTGTTCAGGTAACTTGGTATACATTTTTGTATCCCCCCTTCCTGTCCGGGCACCGCTGCATCCCCTACAGACCTGCGTTGGTGCATGCTTGACCACCCATGGCTGGGCCTGCCCTTTCTTTTCCTCAGCTCCTGGCTGGCCAGTGCCATCATCCAGGCCCACCTGTCTTCTAAAGCTCTGCTAATGCCCCCTTCTCTGGGAGCCTCCCTGAATGCCTGCGGCCCTGGAGTAGCGACCGTGCAGCACAGATCACTTTGTGTCCTCAGTTAGGTTGGCTGATGTCTTTTTTAGGGCTTTTAAGGCTTAACAATCTTAGAGTCTGGCAGCTGTGAAGCCTTCCTCACCTCCCGGAAATCCCTCCTTGGTAGAGTGCAGCTTTGTGTGTACGAGGTCCTCATGGTCACACACCTTGTGTTTTCACGGTGCGCTGGATCCCCAAACATTGTGTAGCTGGCTCTGCACCTTGAGGGGCCTTGTGAGGAGCCTTAGGGGAATGCGTGACATCTGTATCCCCAGGGCCTGGCACCTGGCGGCACTCTCGGCAGGATCACCTGTCATCATTTTAGTTCTGCTCAGCCGCAACCACGGTCAATAATTCACTCTTCTGTTTGCTCAGCTTCATTGACTAAGTGCTGTGGTCAGGGGCATTGATCAACGGCTGGAAACCCTTCTGCAGCTGCTTCTGACCCGCACAGGGCTCCCAGACCTAGCCAATCTTCAGATTCACAGCAGGAGCTTGTTATAAATAGATTTCTGGGCTTGCACTCTGCCAGGACCACTGAACCGGACTCCCCAGGGTCGGGCCTGTGAGTCTGTGTTGTTAGCAAGTTCCCAGGTGACTCTAATGCCTTCACTGATGCCAGGACAGGCAGAACAGAGTTTGGGGACCTGTATGGGGGGATAGAACCCAGACCTCTTGCTGTGGCATCTGGTGGTCTTTCCATCTGGCTCTGGCCCGCTTTTCTAGCTTCTCTTCCGAGGTGCAGTCTACCCTGCACTGAAGTTCGGCTCTCCCTGACTACCTGGTGGTGCCTTTGACCCCTCTAAGCACCCTGAGAGGCCATGAAGCCCAGTGGACACCCAGTGTCCCAGAAGGCTCCCAGTAAACACACTGTCGTTGTTCCCATGTTTGCTGGGTCCCCCACAGCCCTGAGCACCCAGCTGCTGCTGCCCAGCATAGCACCCCCTGCTCGGTTCAGGCTGGCTGGCCCATGGCATAGGCATCCGCCAGGAGCACTTACTCTGCAGCTAGCAAACCTGATGCCTTCACGGCCCTCGGTGTCACCCTGTCCCTGGAAGCCTCCTGCTGCTTGGGGCTCAATCCTGGCTCTGTGAGAGCGTCCCCAGCCTAGAGACTTTCCTCCCAGGAGTGTAGCATTCTAGAACAGTGGTTCTCAACCTTCCTAATGCCGCGGCCATTTAATACAGTTCCTGTGGGTCGCGACCCATAGTCTGAGAACTGCTGTTCTAGAAGGTCATGCCTGTGCTGTGGGAAGAGGCACCATGTAACGGGCAGCTTTTTAACGTGTGGATGTGTCTGCCACCAGTCTCTCCCCTTTGGAAGTGAAGTGTGGCCAAAGCTTAGGCTTCTGAGCTATTTCAAGCCAACACCAAGTCATCTCTCTGGAAGATTTTGTTATTGGTTTTCCCCCAGACTTGTTAGGTTTTAAATATTTTTCCTATTATTTTAATTTTTCTTTTAAACATTCGCTAAAAGCAGCTGAGGACCATGCCAAATGGATTATTTCCTTTTGACTAAATACACCCATTGTGTGTTCTTTGTGAGCTTTAATAACTAACACTTGAGCCATGAAAGACAGCACAGAGTCTGTCTGGAAGGTGCCAGACAGAGCACCTACTGTGTGCTCTGCCAGAGGGGGATACACAGAAGTAACAGTTCAGAGTGATGTGCCATTCTGATTTTCAGAGGTCATCAGTCACCTGGACTCACATGGTAATAGTAGTGCCCAACACCTTCATTTACAAAGTGTGTCATGAGCTGTGATCCTCGGCTGCCCTGCAGGGCAGGTGTGGAAGCCGTTGGATGGGTTATGGAACAAACCAAGGCTGGTATTCAGTGGGTGGGTGTTATGGTCCTGTTGGTGTATTTTGCCCTGCAGACAGAAAAATCTGGGTCAGAGTGCCCACTGCATGGAGTTCCTCAGACATGCTGTGAAGCTTGAGAAGTTCTTCCTTCCTATTGGATGTGATTTCAGTAGCTGGTGATAGCTGGAAACTTCTGACTTCTTGGAAGGAGTTCAGCCTGGTGGGAAAGGCATCCTGGGGGAGGGGGAGGCTGCCAGGAGCACCCGCTTTTCCTGGATGTCAGCTGTTGATGGTCTTGGGTACTTTCTGAGTCTTGGGGAATGTTCCACTCTCCTTATAACTTCCTTTCTCTCCTCTGTCTCTTTCTTAGGCACATCTCTCTAACGCTGCCTGCCACCTTCCGAGGCAGGAACAGCACCCGGACGGACTATGAGTACCAGCACTCCAATTTGTATGCCATATCAGGTACGTGGGGCCCTGCTGCAGCCAGCTGCTTGCCAGCGTCCTAGGCGCCAGCTCCCCACACGGTCTGTGTCTTCTAGTGGGGTCTGTCTTAACCCTTCCTCTTTTTTCCCTGCAAGGGGCCTGTTCTCTGCAGGGACTCAGCCTTCCCTTTCCTTTGTGTCACTGGGGCACTTAGAGAAGGCCAAATACTCAACATGTTTTGAAACTAATGATGAAAACCAATGTGTGGATTTCACAAGCTTGAAGGGAGGTTTCCAGGGAATACTTACACAGTCGCTGTTCACCTGCCAGGCCCCGGGCAGGTTTCCCACAGGACCTCAGGAGCGGCGCTGAGCTGAGCCGGGTGGGCTCGCCCTCTGCATCCAAGTCGGTCCTCACCTCTCCTTCCTCACAGCTGGGTTTGTGGCCAGAGGGTACCCTGGCGTTCTGCCTCCGCACCTCCATAGTGTGAGTCTGTGGTTTCTGAACTCAGCCTTGGAATTGATGGTGGTACCTTGGCAGGAACTTCATCAGCCCTAGTTTTCCTTTTCACCTTCACCTAGGGATGGGAAAACTTACGAGCCTTATTACCGAATTGAGATTCATTAGGTGCTTAGCAGTGCAGGTGACTTGCTAAGAGCCGAGGAAACCCACAAACTTGCCTGTGATTATATTGGCCCACCGGTCAGGGGTGTTTGTATGTAAGTGGCAAGTGGCAAATCGGTGCCACTTACTAGCACATACCCTTAATGGTGAGTGACATTTCGAACACGGGAACGTGGCATTCATCCATGTACCATAATGAATCAGTTATTTAAAAGGTAATCTTTTTTCTAAAAATTGCAACTACAGGCTACTAAATAGATGAAATGGAACAATGGCATAATTCTTGTCAGTATTAGTTTTTCTCGTTATGATCACTCCCTAATAGGTTTGGAAGTATAAGCAAAAGCCCCGTTGTTCCATTTCTCCTGCCAGGAAGCAGAGAAACAGGGGCATTCTTAAGCCCCCGTCCCTGTCACCACCTAAGAGCCAGGCTCCCAAAGGGGAGAGGAACATGTTTGTCTAAGAGAAGCATCTCTTGGGAGAACTTCTTTTGTGCTGTGGCTATTTCAGCAGAGGAGCATAACAGGTGTGGAAAGATGACCTATTTTGTAGGAAAGCGGAATATTTCCCCCGATGCTCAGTGGCCTATGAAATCCAGCAGGGCAACCCTGTTCAGAGTGCACACAAGGAGCTCCCCATCAAACAGATAACTGTTTTTCTGCAGCTTGCAAATCTTTCCAGCCACAGCATTCAGCTGCACCCACCTTACCTGTGTTCTCTGATGGCTTTCCCAGCTGTTGGCATTTCTGCAGAAAAACGCCCACAGAGTGAAATCTCCTCTGGTTTGGCAGGAATGTTGCTGTCTGCCTCTGGACCGCTGCTTCCTCGCCCCGCAGCTTTGATGAGGTGTTGTCTGGGTTCATTTCAGCTGTTAGTTTAGCAATACCAAAGTAACAGCCTCAAGACACAGGGGAGGCCATTCAGAAACTTCCTGTTACATTTCTGTAAAGTGCCAGTGAATTGGATTTTATCTTCCAAACAGAGGCAGTTGAGGCTGCAGTACAGAGCAGCAGGCAGCTCAGGCCTCCTCAGCGGCTACAGACACCAAATTGTTCTGCCTGGGTCCAGGGCTGCTTTGTTGCAGTGCTGCCAGGAATACCCTGCAGGGCCCACTGGCTCCGTAAGACCTGCAAGCTCAGCACTGGGCCTCTATGGCACAGCAGGAAGCCTGCCTGCCTGCCCAGTGGCAGCCGGCCTGTGAGCCTTTCTGGCCAGCAGGGAGCAAAAACCAGCCCCTCATCCCCACATGAACAGTATTTGGCACTGAGTGACCCATCTCAGTTTGGTATTGTGAAGTCAGAGTTTCCAGTGGTTTGTTCCAAAAACAGTAAAAGCAAAGTGTGCCCCAGGCCCTAGCCCTTCCCCAGGACTGATGCCTTGGTAGCTGAGGGTTCTGCTGATAACGAATGAATCATCAGACTGCTCTGCTTCCAAACCGGCTCCAGCGAGTGCTCACTGCAGGCTTCAGGAGCTAAGCCTTGGGCGCACGTATCTGGTGTGCTTTGCGTCCGCTCTGAAGATGTTTGATTACTACTCCCCTAGTATTTGGTCTCTTTCTCAGATAAGTAGATTTTAAAACTATAATTAGAATTTGGGGGGAGGGGGGAAAGTCACGTTTAATGTGTGGGTATGGTTGTTAAAGTATATTTGCTTTTAATATTTTCTCAGCGGCATACATGTTGATCTATCCCTACCATGCCCACAAAGAGACACTGCTCAGAGTTTCAAGAGACATCAGTGGAGGTGCTATGTGGCTCTGTGCCTGCACACAGGGAGTGCACGTGCAGTGTGGGTGGAAGGATGAAAGAGGGACAGGGAGTGTTTGGCCTTGGGTCTGCCTTGCACAGGAGTGCCCTCACAGACCCCGATTTTCCTCTCAACCACCTTTAGTGTCTGGGACCATCACCTCCAACTAGCCTGTTCCATCTCTGTGGAATCCTCCCTCATCCAACTGAGCTCTGTCTTCCTGCATTTTCATGTCCATCCAGCAGTTGGGGAGGCTGTGTTCTGTCGTCCGAAATTAGCCAGCTGTCATACACAGCCCGTCAGTATTTCTCTCTGCCCTCACATGTGGGGCGGGGACCTTCCGCTGACTCAGTGCCCCGACTTCATGTCGCTCTCTCTGCCACTAATCAAAGTGGCCACAAAGCCAACCTTTCATCCTCACACTTTCTCTTCTAGGAATTTCTGCTAGAAAATACAGATGTGCAAAAGGATTTGCCTACAAGGATGAGCACTGCTGTTTTTTAAAAATGAAGCTTCAAAACAGGAGGGGAGGTGAATGTATCTTAAATGCCCCAAACAAAGGCAAACGGTTAAAATTGTAAGACTTCCATATAATGGCCATTCAGGAGGTGATGATTTAAATAAAAAGATGACATGAATATTGTTAAGTGGGGGAAAAAATACAGGGGACAAAGCAGAATGTGCAATGTGGTCTTATTTTAGAAGATCCACCTAAAGGTATGGGAAGGTCCATGCCAAGGTATTTACAGTGGTTTTCCCAGACTTTGGTTTTCTTTTTCTTTTTCTGGTGTATTTGTAGGTCCTCGTTTTTCCATAACAGCATGTGTTGCTTTTGTAATAAGAAAAAACATACAGACTTGATACGAACGTGGCACGTTCCTGGCAGACCCTCCTGTGCTACGGGGTTACCCTGTCTTTCCTGAGTGCTTAGGGCCACCTGACTTGTAACATGCTCTTGAAATTTACTGGAAATTACTTCCAGACCACAGATCAATGATTTCCATATTGTCCCTTTTTGAGAATAAGATTTTTTTTTCCTATTACTTGGTCCCTCCCGAGCTGCCTGCTCACTCATGTTGCTCCAAGATCACAGTCTGTGATTCCAGCCTCACCCTGATGCCCCTGGCCCTGCAGACGTGGACAGACGGGAAAGCACCCGGCTGCTGGAGCTGCCTCCCCACCTTCCTTGCTCTTCAAATCCCCCATCACCATGTTACTCTGTTCTGTAGGGTTTTGAAGATGGCTTTTCTTAAAGAAGGGCATGGAAGTAAAATGACTGTCCCCTGGTTTGGTCTACTCTGTTACCCATCTGTGTTAGGGCCGGCAAACTGTCGCCAGCAGCCATTTCCCAGCCATGGCCTGTTTTTTATATGATCTGCAAGCTATGGATGATTTTAATATTTTAAAATAGCTGGAAAAATAAAAGAAATAATATCTAGGGATCTGTGAAAATTTTATGAAACTCATATATGAAATTTTGGTGTCTATAAATAAAGTTTTTCCAGAGCAGCCATACCTGCTCCTTTACAGACAGTCTGCATACGGCTTTGGCACTGCAGTGGCAGCACTGAGTGTCTGCAGCCAGCACCGTGATGGCGCCCAAACTCTTGGTATTTGCTGACCCTTTACTGAAAACATTTGTCAGCACCTGGTCAGTGTTATCAATCAGAAGCCATAGGTGCTGCTCACTCTGTTGCTGTAAACATTTTTTTTTTTTTTAAGCATAGTTTCTAGAACCACCTTTTTCAACTGTTCTTACTTTAGTAAAATCTACTTTCCTGGTCATAGCTTTCCCTGGCATTTCCTGGTGTAGACCCACCCACCCCACAGCTCTGTGCCTTCAGTCTTTGGGGCATGCGTTTAAGATTTCACATCCTTGGAAAACTCTCTTCAAAGCCAGGTTTATTTCTCTAGATTCTTCCCCAACCCTTACCCCTGAATTTACTGACCAGAACTCTTAATGGCTCTTAGTTGTCTTTTTAAAGAACATCTTATCTTGAGCACGTGTAGCTCAGCAGTTAGGGTGTAGGCCACATAGGTTTCGAGCCCAGCCCGGGCCTGCCAAACAACAATGACAACTACAACCAAAAAATAGCCAGGCATTGTGGTGGGCACCTGTAGTCCCAGCTACTTGGGAGGCTGAGGCAAGAGAATCACTTAAGCCCAAGAGTTTGAATTTGCTGTGAGCTGTTGCCATAGCAGTCTACCGAGGGTGACGTAGTGAGACTCTGTCTCAAAAAATAAATAAATAAATAAATAAAAAGAGTATCTTATCTTTTCTGAAAAGTCTTTTACTTCAGTCCTGAATGGTGGCAGCCTACTTTTTTCTTAGAGTTTCTTTTTTACATGTTTAGATGTCTGACCATTCTCTTGTTTCTATTTCTACTATTACAGAAGAATGTAAGGTAGTTCCAAAAATACATGGAGCAAAATAAAAATGCAAGTGAAGAAATAAGAGTGAATGAAAAATAGGATAGAAAAGTAGAGTACAGCTGTGAGCAGGGGTTCTGGATATAGTTCTGAGTCAGAGAACAGTCTTACGGCTAAAACCAAAACAAGCTAGTTCCCTGGGAAGAACCTAACGATTCTCCTGCACCCAGAAATCCTTCTTTGTGTAGGATAGGTGCTGATGCTCATAGAAGCATTCCTTGGAAAGCTGAAAAAAAATGAGTAAAAACATTCCACTGTCACAATATGTGCTTTGTTTTCAGATAGACTTATTTCTTTAGTTCTGTTTTTCCACATTATACTCCACATGAATATTAATCCTACTGGTACAGGCTAAAACTAGTTAATGTCTCTGACAGTATTGTGCATGGGCGAGAGATACATAAATATTTACAACCTGGGAGGAAAAGGATGCTCCTGTAATATGCTGTGACCAAAAAAACAGCTGCTTTTCAGGGGTCGTAAGCACAAGTTTGATAAGGACAGCTGGTATACCCGTGCATGGGGAATGGGGGATACATGTTGGTAGTGAACCTAAAATGTGTGAGAAGTGAGTGAGTTTAAG
Source organism: Loris lydekkerianus (assembly GCA_963574355.1). Lineage (NCBI taxonomy): Eukaryota > Metazoa > Chordata > Mammalia > Primates > Lorisidae > Loris > Loris lydekkerianus. The sequence goes on along the minus strand of CAUYPK010123487.1, from coordinate 43,107 downwards.
AGTGTTCTTACAGTGGGCACCATGCACCCGACGGGGCTGGAGCCCTAGCAGGTGGCAGGAAAGACGGTCCTTTCCCTACCTCCTGCTCAGACCAGACACGCACACCTGTGCTGGAGGCTTCCTGTGAGAGGGACCAGGCTTTCTGGCCCCGGGTGACACAGGTGTGGGAAACCATACTGTGCTATTCTTTGGTGGTTGTCTTTATAATCTGATTTATATCTCTAAGCACAGAGTTTTCACCAATAAAACTTATTTTTCTCCCTTTTGAAAAAAATTTACAATTGTACAAATAGTACAATTTAGCAAACGCATACTAAAACTGGTGTGTGATAAAACCAAAAAATCTCAACAACACACAAATTCAGGATGAGCCACAATGCAGAAATAATCCCCAAAGCCTCCCAGTATTTGGGAGGGCAGGACCGCTCCCTTGCCGTATGGGACCAGGCCGCCTTGCTGACCTGTCAGCATCAGGCTGATCGTGTCACAAAAGAGAAAGGGGCACACGGTTGAACCAGGGCAGAAACTGTAACCTAGTTCTGTCCAGCAGGCTCAGGGGCATTGGCCACCTTGCATGTAGCTCTTTTCCGCTCAGCTTTCTTTTGGATTTCTGGAAAAGCCATCTGATTCCCCTCCACGGCCCTTCCTTCTGAAAAGCCAGTCCCCTTTCAAGATGTCTGACACCAGGGAGGATGTGAGTGCAGTCAGTGGGGTCCAGTCCAGTCTCGCAGCAGTTTCCACCACAACCCTTGAGCAAAGAGGAAGAGGATCTTATGGGAAACCCAGAACCGTGGCTGAGCCATGTAACTGACATCAGACTAGGAAAGCACGAAGCAATTAAAAATAATTAATGATTTCTGAATATCAGCCTTCTCCATGCAGTTTTAATCTAGCCCTCATTTAAATTGGAAGATGGACATTTAATTATCAGTATTATGAAATTCATGATTTATATATTTCATCCAATTGGGTAAAAATTTCTGCCACCAGCTCTTCATCTTATGATGAAAAAAAAAAAATGTGTATCTTAACAATGTGATCATTTAAAAGCTCATCTGCAGCATACCAAACAATTCCAAACGTATTTTCCTTTCATTTGTAGTGATTATGTTCTTTCTCTTAATTAGGAAAAAGAAATATCTCACCTGGAAAATTGAAAATAAACTCAATACTTTAATGATCATGAAGCATCACAGGGCTGGAAAATAAAGTCTAATAGACTAAAACCGTAGGGTGCTTGAGAAGCACTGCTCCTTCCTGGGGGGGTGCGCCAAGTACCCGTGTTTGTGTATAGTGTTTATGGTCTCACGCTGCAGAATTTGCATCCCTGTTCTGTGGGTACACATGCCTGGGGCTCTCCCTTTCCCACATGTTTGGGTGAGTGTGCTGCTGATGAGCACCCATGAGGGGCTGAGGTGCCATCTTCTGGTAGCAGCCCCCGAGTAATGTTCACCAGCTGCTGCGTTCGCAGGTGTCCCTGTGGCCTTCATCTTCAGTGGACACTTCCTTGTGGCTTGAGGTGGCATCGAGTATCAGACCCCTGCTTCCCTTTAGCCTCCATTGGGATTTTTCAGGGTCACCTAGGACTGGTTCACAAGGTGGGGGGTAAGGGTATGGGAGGGCGGCCAGGATCTGACAGAGGAACGTCAGCTTGGCACAGCCACAGATAACAGCATATGGGGAAAATTCCTGAATGAACTGAATGAAGTGAAAAAAGATTTATGATAATAACATTCAAATCAAGGAAGAAAAGTCATTTTAAAGGCACATGCATTTTTATTATCACCTGTAACAGCCATGGCCTCCCTTGTCTGTCCATCTATTCTTGCCATGAGTGACAATGAAAGTGAGTATCAAGAAAAATGTAAGAAAAAGAAGAAGTGAATGGGAGCGGATAGGGAATTGGCCGCACGGCGTATTTGTATATCCTGATGTAAAAGGTGCGGCTGACAGGTGGCCAGGTTTGCTCTGTACACAACCATGTGTGTGCTGTCAGGCGCACGCATGCTGCCTTGTTTCGATTGATGAATTGCCTGCTTTCTTGATTAAACCTTCCGTCACTTAAGAAACAAAAAGCCTGTGTTTAGATGGCAGAGTGGGACATGTCAAAAAAATCTGTCTCCTTTACCTTTGTGCAGATGTTGGGCACAGACTGTAACATGTATTATTAAAATGAATGTGGCATTTACTGTGCATTATTCCTTTCCTGGGAGAAAGGACTGTAAATTATATGCTAATAATAAGCTTTAACCCTTTCGAAATGCGAAAGATTTAAGAGTGCAAATACTCATGTAGGCCTGGCTAATTGGATGTGCTTTTATACATCCACCCTGGTAGCTGTGTCACTGACGTTAATGAACAGTGTGTGCAGGCAGATACACAGGGCACCTGGGGGACTCACCTCCTGGAGGTTTTCTGCTGTGCGTGTGCCTCCTCTGGGATTTCATGGGGAGAGAGGCCCCGAAAACCCTGCACTGGGCTCTGGATCATCTCCCAGATTAAGACATGGCTGTGTCCCCAGTGAGCACTCTGGAGCTTGGAGGCTGGTCTTCTCTTTGCTCTCCTGTGTGGGCTGGACCCACTAAGTTCTTTTCCTTGACTGGGCTTTTCCGGCCTAGTCCGGTTGCCCAGGTAGCAGACTCATCTCTCCCAAGTGCCGCTTGGTCCCCATTGCTCCATGGATCCCACCCTAGCCAGCTGCTGCCTGCATTCATTCAGCCCTCACCTGCCCGGAGTTAAATTCATTCAGCTCTCACCTGCCTGGTGTCAAGGCTGTCGGCAGCCGGCCCCCACCTGTCCAGGTTGTCTCCCATTTCTCTTCACCTGTGTCTCACCAGCCTGGCTCACTCCCTGCCTCCTCCTCACATTTGTTTCCTTCTGAGCACTTACCCTGCCATGTGAATGGCTCAGCTCACACCTCCGTGTCCTCTTTCTGCCTCTGCTCACCCATCTTTGAAAGCCTAGTTCCCAAATGCCTTTTCCACCAAGCTTTTCTGATTTTTTTCTGCCTGGGGACACTCTCTCCCACGCTACCTTGTGTTGGATCAAGTTCACCTGTGAGCACCTTGCGAGGGCAGAGACTGTAGAGAGGATGGGAGGCTCCTTTTTGAATCAAGGAGGATATATGTAAACAAAGGGAAAGAGTAAGGACTGTTCACTCCTTCATTTATCACATACTGTGAGCTGGCAGGCCGTGTGCTCCTGAGTACAACAGGAAGCCTGTTGCAGAAGGTTCAGTGTGTGACCAACCAGGCATTTGGGGTTGGAAGCGTGGGTTGAGACTCCTAGCTCTGACATACACTAGCCATCTCACAGAGCTGCTGTGAACAGCTGCCCAGGTTGTGCACTGCACAATGTATATGAACAGCGCCCCCTAGAGCTTGCAAGTGCCCTGTACTCTGCTGCCTTGGGCAGTGCTAGTTATTCATACCAGTGAAAGAACATGGTAATTGCCTGCTTCCTTTCCTGGATGGTTGTCAAGATCCCGGGTCTGTAAGAACACTCTGTAAACCAGGAAGCAGCCAGGAATGGCACTCCTCTCCACGTTTGCCTCCCCTGCAGTGCTGGCATCTGAGTCGGATCCCAAAGATTTGTTGAGAATTATCACTCAGGACACACTGGCTTGCGCCAAGCGTGGTCTTCATCTTCTTAGCCTCGTGTGCTCCCTTACGTAATTTGCTATATAAGATTACTCTTCTGAGTGCTCAGAAAAAATTCTCAGTCCAGAGACACTAGCAACCAAAGGCTCTCTGGCATGGCCCAGCTCGGCTCCCCCTGGAAACTGAGACTTTCTGTCACGCATCATCACTTAGAAGTAGGCTATTTTCTATGGCAAGCAGCCCACGAGCCCTTTCTCTGGAAGGTGACAGAATGATGGCTTGGGGGCAAGAAGGAGAGAAGTGCTGGCAGAGTGAGCAGAGACCTCTATGAAGCTGTCCAGGGTGCCTCTGGTGTTTGGAAGGAAAGTGCCCGTGGGGCTGATTTCTGCTCCAGGCTTTCATTGCTGCTTTTCCGGTGCTCCATGGTCAGGAAAATATTAAGACTTTTTCCAGTTAAGTCATCATGAAAAATAAAAATATTATTAGGTGACAGATACTTCAGTACTCTTAAAAAGGTGGCCACTTTCCCACTATGCTTTCATTCTCTCTTTAGTTTTTAAGCATGGCAGAGCTCAGGCGGCGGTGGTTTAATGGGCCACATCCCCTTCCTAAATCCATGGGTGAGGCAGCCAAGGGGTAATGGATTAAGCTAGGGCAGGAGCCAGAATTGCTAAGCAGGCCCTGGTTCTCCCACACACGAGCCCAGTGAGGTCAAACAGAGCCTTCAGCCTTCCTGGACCTAAATTCCCACATCTCGGCTGGGCGCCTGTAGTTCAGTGGTTAAGGCACAAGCCACATGCACCGGGGCTGGTGGGTTCGAACTTGGCCCGGGCCTGCTAAACAAACAAACAAAAATTAGCCAGGTGTTGTGGCAGGTGCCTATAGTCTCAGCTACTAGGGAGGCTGAGGCAAGAGAATCAATTGAGCTCAAGAGTTTGAGGTTGCTATGAGCTATTACATCACAGCACTCTACAGAGGGTGACAAAGTGAGACTCTGTCTCAATTTTAAAAAAGTAAAATTCCCACATCTCTCCATATCAGCAATCTCAGATGCTTCAACATCATGGTAGTTCAGCTTCCTGTGCCTCAGACATGACCTAACATCTTAGGCAGAGGTGGCAACACCCACTCCCACTCCTTCCTGCACACCCACTACCATATATACTCGAGTATATACGGTATCGCTGGGACCTTATCCCAGGGAGGCTGTTGACACTGATGGCCAATACCAGGTGCAGCAGGCATCAGTGGGTTAGAGGGCAGCTCTTGCTGTGGGGACACTTGGCCTCCTTACTTAAAGTGATCTTGGGAAAAGACACGTACCTGTCCTGTGAAATGACGTGAGAGGGCTGGAGCCCTGCCTGGGACACAGAAAGTGCTGTGGATATATAACTGTGAGTCTAATTACTCCCAGCCCCTTCTCATCTAGGAGAGGAGAGGCACCAGGTTTCTGAAGGAATCTTCCCCTAGCAGTAGGTGGGCTGTACCTGCCCTGGTGTAGACCTCTGTCCGGAGAGTGCCAGGCACTGAGACATCTCCCGTGGCCTTCTCTGAGCCTGAAATGATAGTGGGTGGCCCAGATCCACAGTTACACTTACTGGGACTGTACCCCAAGCTCTCCTGTGCTGTGAGCCCCTGTACCCTGGCCACAGGCAGGGGTCTTGTTTGAACTGTTACCTTAGTGCCACCCTGCCTTCCATTGTTGGAAACGCCATTCTCTAGCCTGGGCCTCCTGTGAAACAGCCTCTGCTAAAACTAAGCCCAAGGTTACTGAGCAGGTCCAGAACCTGAGTGTCCCCTGTCAGCACTCAGAATGGCCCTAGCCTGTGACCAGTCAGTTCCTAGCACACCTTCCCCTCCTACCCACTCCAGCTGTCGAGCTGCCACACTCAAGTTATGACAATGGTGGCAGGGCGACAGGTTCCAGGCTGGTGTATTTACGCTCTTGGTGCTCCCTAAAAAAGCATGTGGACAGTGGCAGGACTTGGGACTTGGACAGCCACACAAGTTTGGCAACAAGATGAAAATTTATCCTTGAGCAATCACACAATATGAGCATTTCCCCTTTTGTGTCAGAACAAATCCATGTAATTGCTGACATTAGGACAAAAGAAATTCTGATCCTTTTAGAATGATAAAGCTACTTTTCTTGTGCAGACAGAATACCTGAGTCCATCCATTGTCATACAGTTGATGTTTATGTCCTGGAAACTAAATGTTTTTTCTCTCTTCTTATTAACGGCCAGTGAAGGTCCTCAACCTTTTAGGTTATTTTCTTTTTTTTAAATCTTCACTCTTGCAACCTGAGTTTGGATGGAATTTATTTATCACATACCCTGGAGAACGAGGCTCCTTCTTCCCCAAATTTGTCTTGCCATTGTCTCTGAGACAATGAATGATGTAGAACTCTCATCCAAGGTTGAGATCCTTTGTTAGAAAAGTGGTTTCTTACGCCTGACTTGTCTTACGGCATGAGTGATCTCATGATCCACTGGCGAAGCAACAGCCATAATTTTGAATGAGAGAGTCAAGCTTGCCTCGTTGGCCCCAAGCATCACTTCCGGTGACACACTTAGAAGTCCTTAATCGCTTGCTACCTAGAAGCAATAAATGTGCCTGTTTTTATGTTCCATTGCCTGTGTGTTTACCTGAAATATGCCCTGCACTAGCAAAGTACTCATGTCACTCCTGCAAGAAAGTCCTTGGCTCGTGAATTACAGGCCTTCACCCACCCTTATGCTGCCAGCTGTGGCTGTGTCTGTCATAGGTCCACGACCACTGCTTCTTCAGCTGCTGAGTCTCCTGGCCGTTAGTGCTTCCTGTAAAACTTTGGCCACCCGCTTGGTTTCCCAGTTGTCAGAAAGGAAATCCTCTTTCCTTATAACATCTTGGTCAGTGCCTGGCTTCTCAGCAGGAGTTCAGGGTTCATCTTGGGAAGGCAAGGGATGCCAACTCCTTCACTGTTGTGTGCCGGACGCCCAGCCCAGGGCCTGGCACGCAGGAAGCACTCAGTGACACTTGGTAGGCACTTGATTCTGTAGATCTTGGCACCAGTCCACCCTTTGTGCACGTCTCCACCCTTTCCATCTGCATGACTTTTTTTTTTTTTTTCCCCAGAGTCTTACTTTCTTGCCCCTGTAGTGTGCTATGGTATCATAGCTCACAGCAACCTCAAACTCTTGGGCTCAAGTGATCCTCTTGCCTCAGCCTCCAGAGTAGCTGGGACTACAGGTGCCCGCCACAATGCCCAGCTATTTTGTTTTAGAGATGGGGGTCTGGCTCTTGCTCAGGCTGGTCTTGAACTCCTGAGCTAAAGTAATCCACCCACCTCAGCCTCCCGGAGTGCTGGGATTACAGGCGTGAGCCCTGTGCCAGGCCAGCTGCATGACTTTAAACAGTTTATATTTCCGTCCATTTTCTCCTTTGTCATTTTGAATTACGTTTTCTCTTCTGAATTTTGAGGATTAGTGATAATGTACGCAAAGTGCCTAGTAATGAGCGGGCACGCCAGAAATGGTAGCAGCTGTAGCTGTCATGATACTGTTGGTATTCCATCCAAGTGCTTGCTTCTCGCACCCCTTTTTCAAAATTTCAGATTAATGAGAGGGTATAAACAATTAGGTTACAATGTTTGCATTTGTTAGGAAGAATCCCTGTGGAAGTGCTTTCTATTATTCCTTGCACTGGCCTCAGTCCCCTGTAATCCAACCCCTTTCCCCCACCTAAGAATGCCATGAGGGTAGGGGACAGCTTGTCCAAAGGGACTCGCACCTAGCCCAGGGGACCTTCTGGTGTAAGAGAACACAAGGCAAACCCTCCTTCCTGGGTTAGAAATCAGAAATCAGTCATTGCTTGAGATGTTAGTTTGCTACTAGGTAAAACAGTTTTAAAGAGAACTTCTCAACATTTAGATGAGCCTCAATTTCCCTTTTCCCTTTCCATCAAGTCAGCTCTGATTGGCGAAAGAATCACATCAACCCTCCAAATAGTTTCCCTTCTTTCTTCTTTGCTTTTCTTTCTCTTCCTTCTTTTTGACTTGTGGCTCCTTCCTTTCCAACCACTCCTCTCCCAGGACCCTTTAAGAAAAAAAAAAGTGTGTGTGTGTGTGTGACACACACACATTTACACATTTGTCCTAAAAAGAAATATATATATATATATATATTACACATACATATATATATATATATATATATATTTACACAAACTTTATGGCCACCCTTTATGTTATATACACATACACATCACCGGAGCCACCACTGAGCATATCGCCTCACAGTCCCTTGTCCCTGAGGTCTCTTACTGCTCAGCCAGTGGCACCACCAGGCTCTAAGGCCACAAGGACACATCTGTACCCATACCACAGGCGTCCTGCTCACATGCCTCTTCTAGGGGTTTGAGAGAGTAGATTAAACAACTTCCTCGGATGTCCTATCTCATGGCAGGTCGTGCCACTTTAAAGTGTGTGGCTATCAGTGCTCAGGGATGGCTTATTTCTTCGGGCTACATTTTTTAAAAAAAGATATTATACCTTTTATTTGGATTTAATGAGGACAGACATTTTAATCAGAGGTTAGTCATTTACTTTTTGCAAACTATTGTTTTGATTCGTCATTTTTGCAGATAATTAAATGGTTCAGTTGGCACAGTGTGTCTACTTTATTAAAACAGGTAATTTTGAAAAAAAAAAAAAAGAGAGAAAGATGCTATTTTTTGGATCACTGCACAAGAATTGCTTTTATCTTCATCTTTGAGCAGAGTTTCTGGTGGTTTTGCCCTCTCTCGTTGGGGCAGTGGTGTCCTTTCTGGTCTGGAGGGGTCAGCCCTTCGATGATGATTGGAATGTTAGCCCTGCTCCCTTTGAAACGGGAGCTGAAGAATAAATTCTGTACTGTTAACTCTTAGGAGGACTCTTGGGTTTTAATTGGATTGGGGAAAAGAGCCTACAACTTATGAACTTTGCAGAGCAGCAGTTCTTCTGCTAAAAACAGATTAATTGTAGCCCTCACAGTGGGTGGAGTTTAAAAGTCAATTACTGCTTGTCCTATTACAATTTACATACCTAGGATTTGAAAAAGTCTGTCACTTAGTGCAAAAATGAAAAGGTTACGTGTACTAGTGTGAGTATACCTACGACTTTTCATTTGTAAATGCTTCAGATACTTGTATTTGTATGTATGCAACTTGTAGCTGCAGGGTTAACTACATCTGCAGGTAAGATTCCTAATGAAGAGTAACCTTTAAGATTTGGTTCTTTTGATCCATAGTGGCTTAGAAAACAGTCCCTTGTCTGGTAGCCCAATCCACTTATAGACACAGTGGCCAGCCCTGCAGAGCCTAAGGAACACTCCACTCATGGGTCATTAACTAGTAAGGGAATAGCCCTTCAGGGGTCAATTTTTTCAAAACAAATTGCTCACAGCATTTGTTTTCTTTGATTTTTCCATGTTTGTGTCCTGAATCAGTTAATTCACTCATTAAAAGGATTTATTTTAGATGGACCAATTAAAACTTTGGAAGCTAATTTTTTGCTGAGCAGTGTAGACCTCTGAAAACACAATTTATAACCTGGCTTCTGCCCTTTTCCACAGAGAGCTGTCTTACAGTAGTATAAAATCTGGTGCTCATAGAAGTACAGAGTGCTGTTCTTTGTCCTCTGGGTTCTGGGGCTAGGCGGCTGCATGGGTGGGTTTCTCAAGCCCTCCCATTGTTTTAAGGTGAATGGGCAAGGCTGAAAAGTCCAGCCCAGCCCAGGAGTGGCATGCTGTATTTGTTTGCTGTGTAAACCCCGTAGTTTAATTTTTTTAATAGTAAGCTGCTATGTAGTTTGGATATTTAAACAGTTATTAACCGAATGACAATTAACAGATTGCATAGACAGATTTTCTTTTGAAAACCTCTGAAATTGAGTACAGTTTGCAAAACTATCACGGCATAGTAATGACAATGAATTTTGATTTCCCGGAACTGATATTAGACTCCTTATTAAACTATGTGCATCTGCTTTTAATTTACTCCAAATAATTGGAAAATGCAATGAAGCTTTCCAATTAAAGCACGGCTTTATGCTGTTTAATAATACCCCCATAATATTATAGCTTATGAAGTGACAGGTGAGTTGGTGTATGAATAAAACATAAAGGCAGCAAGAAGGGACAGAAAACCGGAGACAGTTGCGGGGATTTTAAATGCTGGATGTAATTTGCATATATTAATCTCTTCTTTTCAGCCTTATCAGGCGTTCTTCAGTATTTGAAGTTAAAATAGCGTTGACAGGCGGGAGTACGCTTAGTTTTTTCAAGGATTTATTACTTGTATAATTTCTGATCTTTAATAAGCAGATATGACTGATCCTCATAGTTCTATAGAAATCAGTTAATTGTTCCAGATGGCGTGTACTGATTATGCAAAATTACTTTTCACACCATTTTTTTTGTGATGGAGTTTGGAGTAAAATTAAATTTTTTATAGCCTTCTTATCATGCTGTTTTACAGTGGTTTTTCCACAGAAGTTGAATTTAATCTACTATATTACATTGACCAGCACAGTTATTCTAATGTAGTGTTTTGTGATTTGACAAAGAATAATAGAACACATTGCTCATTGTTCATTACTGTGTCCCTAATAAAAAGGAGCTCCTGTGTATAACACATAGCTGTTATTTGTGAAGAATGCCTAATTTCATACAGTTAAAAATACAAAATTGTATTATGAAGTGGTTCCTTTTGGGGAGAGACTATCTGAAGAAAGCAAATGGAAATAGGCTTGTTGCTACAGATTTTACATGCTAAGGGAGGAGTCTTCTTTAAAGACCAGTGTATTTAAATCGTGCTACTTTCTTCTTTGAAGGAGAAAAAAAAAAAAACTAGATCTATCTCATTCTATTAAGAGAGGTGTCATGGGTTGACTTGTCTTGATTTACATAATCCCAGAAGTCTTTATAATTGAATAGCATTTATAAAAGGCGGTTACAGTTTGGTGTAAAATATTAAAAAAAAAAAAAAAAAAAGTCTAAAAAGCTTCCGTGATAATTCATCTCTAATATCTGTAACATTTTCCAAAGTGTCAGTTTATTGCTGGGTACCTCATCCAAGTCTGGGGTGTGTGTGCTCCCCGGTGACATCACTGTAGGCTCCGAGTTCTCTAATGAATTCTCTCTTCCAGTTTAGCTGGTGGTGGGATATGAAGATCTCAGCACATTCACCCCAAATGGGCTGGAAGGGCTGTTATGTAGGAGTTGACACAGTATCTTTCCTTTGGGGGCGGGGGGCACTCCTCCCAAGAGCAGCAGTGGGATGGGATGTGGGAAAGCCTTTCCATTACATCAAAAATCCTATTCAGATATATTTTAAATACAGCAGGTAAATATATGGAAAAAATATTTCTCCATATGCAGTCTAAAGTTTGATTTGTTTTCAAAAGAGATCACCATGCACTGTCTTATCAAGATTTTTGTAGACTCAGGGTATATATTTGTACTCTAAATGGAGACAAGTCCCACATGTAGAGAGACACCCAGATGGTGGTGAGGCCCAGCTACCTGCTCCGAGAGGTTGCTTCCTTGTTTGAACAGACTTGAGGGGGATTTGGGTCTGTTTAAAGGGTTCAACTACCTTGGCTGGAGGGAATCAAACTTTGTTTTGAATATCCTTCCACCAGCAGCACTGATTGTTCTTCGTACATACTTCAGGGGTCCTGGGCACCTCCCACGCGGGCTCTGAGGAGAAAAAGACAAACAACAAAAAGTCGCAGACCTGGGAGCGTGGAAGGTGTCTCTGTCTGGGGGCAGGACAGGAGTTGCTGTCAGGGAACGCAGGGTCCCCAGAGGGACCCAAAGCACAGAGTCAGTGAGGAGCCTCGATAGCACCTCTGCAGCGTCACCCAGACTATGCTGTGTTCTGGTCTTCAGAATATTTTTAGTCAATGTAGTTAAATTCTGTTTTGCATCTACTCTGGTCCTAAAGGATGTTTAATAGTAAGGGAATAGATTTAGCTACCAATAGTATTGGAATGACTGGTTAAACCAAACAAAAAGAAGTGTGATCTGAGAACGCTCAGTGCACAGCTCCGTCTCCATCCCACACTGGCTTTACCTTCAGAGTACTTCATAAATGGAAGACCTCTCCCATACCCGCTTTTATAAACTCGAAATATATTTTTGAGAAGATGAAAATTATATGAAAAAAGGAATGCATAAATCAGACATGATTAAAAATATTTGTTCTAATGCAGTAATAATTTGGTAGTAATGCTTTCATCAGTATAGCTTAAGGCTACATTAAGTGGACAGACTTTATATGGATTCTCTAATTTTAATCTTCAAAATGCTATCTAATGTCTCATTAAGACTTGCATATAATGTATCTTAAGTACAGTCATTAAATATAGTTTAGGGAGATTTATGTTCAGATATTGCTTAAAGATGTTTTAATAGGCCCATTTACTCTGATGATATTAATGAGCTCTTAATACAGACTAAGCTTCTAAAACTAGTGGTAAAGACTCCCAGCCTGAGCACAACAACTTGGAATCAGTGCCTGGTTTGGACAAATGCCTGAAGATTAGTCTTGCAGACACTGCAGGGTCAAGGTGAACTCTTTGGTGGAGCCTTGAGTTCAAAAGGGGTCTCCCGGCCCCAGAGGACCCCATTCTTCTGGCAGCCTGGGTACAGTCTTTTTTTCCCTGCCAAACCGTGCTTAGGACCTGTGCTAACCTGGCCAAACTGTACACCTCCAGGGTCATTGGAGAGGGACCAAGAGCCTTGTTGGTGGCACCAGGGCACGTGAGGGGTTAAAGGAGGCGGTTGCTGTACTTCCCAAGGAAGCAGCTGCCAGGTAAGGTGCACAGTCTGGCAACGTTGTTCTGTGAAACAGCTTCCCTGTGCTGTGAGTGAACTGTAAAAGGTCACATGGGTGTGCTTTCATCTTTCAGGCGTTAGTCTAGCTGACATATACGTAATAAAGTAGTCCTGCTAATTCAAAACCAGGAAGAAGAAAAGCCCAGCAGGAGCCTCGGTGTGCCCCTCACACACACGCACAGTTGTTCCCCAGGCCCCACTTTTCAATGTGTAGCAAAAAAGTCTCTGTGTTGGTATTTCCCTTTCTTTCAGAGAAATATTGAAAAGCACATTTTTTTGCTTCAATTATTTTAAGGGAGGAAAAAAGAAGAACCTGTGAGTTCGGAGACTTTTCTAATTACTAAATTGGTTTGTTATAAAAAGATAATAGCAAATTTTTTCTTTTCATAATTGGACATTTCTTCCCTGTGGGCTAATGCATGCACAGCCCGTGCATGCAGAATAAGTTGTGCTTTTGAAAAGCCATAACTAGCTAATAACAGCTACAGTGTCATCAGAGAGTAATGGTGTGCTGATTAGCATAATTAATGACAAATGGTGGTGCGGAATTGGTGGATTGGTTTAGCGGATGATGAATGCGGCGAGGCCTGGGCTGGGGCCTGCCAACTAGGCCGCGCTGGCTGTCAGCCCTTCTGTTCTCGCCGACGCAGCCCTCATTAGTCACGATGGGAGGTGCCAGTTTGTATTCTGTTTGGAGCACAGAAAACTTAATAATCCAAGCAAATGTGGCTTTCCCTTTTTCCTCGGTATTTACTCACAAAAATCTCTTCTCACTCATTCTCATTCTGGCTGAACCACTAAGACAGTTATTTCCAGATCCCTCCATGATGCTTCAAGGCAAAACAAAAGGAAGTTGTAATAAAGAGACACGTGTCTTCGGAGCTTCCTTTGACCATAGATGAATTACTCCCACTAGAAAGACTTCTGTTTGGTGAACTCTTGTTTACCTGTGTATTTATAAGGGAAAAGAGATGAACTCAGTAAGCAGTACAGTCTGTCCTGAATAAGACTAGCAGATTTATCTTTGACTTGATTAATCAGACCTAATTTGCATTCACAAATGAGACTGATAAAAATGGATTTACCTTTTAACCTTTAAAAGGGGGGAAAGTGTTTCTCCGCAAGATTTCAGAGGCTATCGTTCCTTATCCGATAAGCAACTCTTTTATCAATAAAGATGAAAATCCTTAATTTGCATTAGTGAATGAAACTAATTATTGTATAGTTAATTAGCATCTGGAAATGAGGATTATCTTAATTACAAAGTACAATTTCCCTAATAGCTACAAAACTGTAAGTTTGATCTGTGTGGAAATTGGTAACTATTATTATGTAATTAGTGATAACATTAATAGTACAGAATATTTGGGCATAATTTGCATATGCAAATGTGATTTACCTGAGCCAAACAAGAGGACCATTAATGATTAGAGCATGGTATAGCTAACTGAAAGTTATAGATAGCTGAATGGTACCTGTGCTGACTATCTAAATTAAAGGTCAACCAGGACCTTTTTTTTTATGTTCAGGTAGTCAGAATGATTTTGCTTGAAGAATTAGTAGCTGAGAGTTAAATAATAAAGCTAACTATTTAGGAAAATAGCTAGCCCCATAATCATCTCCTTGACTTTGATTTCTCCATGCTTCCCAGAGCCCCTTGAATCTTAGAGGTACTTTTTCTACATACTATAACAATTCTGAGTTTTGGGTCTGTCTTACAATTGATGTGTACTTTTAAAGCAGTACAGAGAATTATGAAATTGACAGGGCAGCTGACAGTTCTAGGGGGACATCCAGACTTCTCTGAATTGTACATATTTACACGACCCTAGAGGCTCTGCCCATAGGTCCTTTATCTGCATGTTCTCTGGTTTCTGTCTATCTCAGGCTATAGCATATGTCCCAAAGGTGTATGCTTGGGGAGAGGGGATGATTTTAGAGTAGACACAGATGGCCTTTTAAATTTACTTCATTCATAAGAGTTGATCAATGGATATTATTATATAGAATGAGACTAAAGTAGGTATATTAGTCAGTCTTTGATGGGTTATGCTAAACAACAAGCAGCCCTTAACTGCAGTGGCTTACAATACAGTTAATGTGTCACTCAGGCTCCAAGTTGGTGACCATGATTTTGCTAGGACCCTGCTCCCTGTGTCCTCTTATTCTGGGACTCAGCCCTGTCTGTTCCTTCCTATTCTTGTCATAGTAAAAGAGAGCAGGAGGCCTGGAAGAAACACCCTAAAGGCTTCCATGGCGAAGCTACAGTGGGCCAGCGCCAGTGGGGTCAGGTGCATCATCCTCCCTCAGGAGGCTCTGGCCTGCACATGGCAGTGGGCAGGGACTGTCATACTCTTACGAGAGTGGGAGCACATACTCAGGAGTGGTGAAACTACTCACTGGAGGAAAGTAATTTGAATTTAAAAAGTAAGTTTTAGGCTGGGCGGGGATGGGGATGAGGGTCATTCCTATAATCCTAGCACTTTGAGAGGCAAAGGCAAGAGGAGCCCTTGATGTGCGAAGATCCAGACCAGCTTGGGCAATATAGTGAGACTCTACCTCTACAAAAAAATAAAAATTAAAAATTAGCCAGGCCTGGTGGTGCACAGCTGTGTTCCTAACTACTGGAGAGGCCGAGGCAGGCGGATCACTTCAGCAGGAGTTCAGTGTTCCAATGAGCTGTGATTACACCGCTGCACTCCAGCCTCGCCGGCAGAGTGAGAACCTGTCTCCAAAACAACATAGAAATAAAAAATTAAAAAATGAAGAGGGACTTTACCTAACAAATGCAATCAGTGTAACCTGGTTCTTTGTACCCTCAATGAAGCCCTAACCAAAAAAAAAAAAAAAAAAGTTTAAAAAGGGAGTTTTAGATGTGAAGTAAAATAGGAAGTCAATAAATACACTAGAAAGACATAGGTGAAACTGAACCTATGTTTCCTAGTCTGGACAACAGCGTCACAGCTCTGCCCCACAGAGTTTATCTTCAGCTCCTCGGGAGCTGGAGTCCTCCCAGACAGTTAGGCAGAGGTGCTCCAGGACAGTGGAGGTAGCCCTGCTCCTTGGGATTAAGGCCCATCTGAACTTCTCTAGTCTTGAGAAGTTCTCTTCCTATCTCCAGGACTCAGTTTTCCTACCTGCAGAACAAGCCTCTTGGAGCAAGTGGTCTTCCCCTCTCCTGTTGAGGACCAGTACCTTGCCGGGGCTGGACAGAGGTACCCTGAGAAGCTGTGCCTCAGGGCTGGAGGGATGCAAGCCTCCAGCTGAGCACGAACCCACCCATCATTTCCTGCAAGAACCTAATAAAAAGTTTTTCCCTGGACAGAACAGTTCACTGATACGGTTTTCCTTTTTTGTAAATCAAAAACAGACACATTTTCTTTTCTGAATTATAAAAGTGACATGTTAATTCTGGAAAAGTTAGAAAATACATGAAAAGTATAGGGAAGAAAATAAATATCACTCTTAATCCCATTACTCAAAGAAACGATATTCTACAATATGTCCTTTCAACATTTTTCCTATACTATACTACTATTTTTATTTTTTACATATAAAAAATATATTTCTGCTTAATTGTCCATTCTGAGCGTGTTGTAAGTCATATTTTCTGAGGTACAATTTCCAAATAATAAAACCCACCCTTTTATGTGTACAGTTCAGTGAATTTTGACAAATGTCGATTGCATGACTTTTACCTCCGCTAGCAAGACATGGACCATCACCCCAGAAGTCCACTCGCTCAAATGTCCAGTGGTTTTCCTCCCTTGCCGCCAGTCCCTGGCAGTCACTTATCTGCGTTGTGTTGTCATAGAAATGGAATCATACAGCATGAAATTCTGTGTGTCACTTCAGTATAACATTTCCGAGATTCATCCACGTTGTTGCATGTATCAGTAGTTTGCTCCTTGCCGTTGCTGAGAACGTTCGTTCTGTTTTGAGACTTGGCTGTGCGTGCACCTTGCTGCCTGTCACTAAGTGAAGTCTCCCTCAGGCTGGTATTAGTGGTTGTATAACCTTCCCTCCTCCAGGTACAACGTGTCTTACCCAACCGCCCTCTGAGGCTGGATATCTGTATTGTCTTCGCTTCTAGAAGTAATGCTTTGGTGCACATTTATCTTTTAGATAAATATATAAATGAATGAAGTTTAAAACATTTTGATATGTAATGACAAGTGGCCCACCATCCTGTTGAATTCATTTACACTTCTATATAAAGGTTTTTTCCTCCCTGAAGCCTTAGTACCTGGCTATAATTTTCTAAAATTCTTAATGATTTGGAAGGTGCAGTGGCATCTTTCTGTTAGTCTACATGGCCGTGATTGCTACTGAGGACACCTGTTCCCCAGTGCCGCGCCTTCCCTGCTCTCACCCTGACTTCTCTTGAAGTCTTGCTTTGTTGCAGGAGCTCCTTATGTAACAAGGTATTCTTTTCTCTCATGTTATTATTGCTTTTTTCTGGTTTGTGGTTGTTCTTAAATTTTGTCTGTCTTTTTCGTTTTGCCTCTTTGCTGTCATGTTTTAGAAAAGCCTTTGCTATCTCCGGATATATCCTGGTACCTTCATTTTTTAACATTTAAAGCTAAATTTCATCTGTAAATTTGTTTTGATGTGTGGCATGAGGTAAAACTCTTACGTTTTTCCAAATTATTTATTATTATCCCAGAATCACTTATTAAATAATCTTTTTTCAATCAACTCGTTTGAAAAACAATCCTATAGTAACATCTACTCTGGTGTATTTTGTGGCTTGTATTTGTGTTCTGTTGACTTGAGTGTATATTCTAGTGGGAGGGTCACTCTTAATTATTATGAATGTAGGTGTTTCAACTGTCTTATTATTTTTTGTAGTTGTTTTTTTTTTTTCCAAAATGTTCCTGCTAATAATAGCTCAACCTTTTTTTACCCAGTTGAATATTTAGAATCATTTTATATTTCAAAGAAAATACTTTTAGGATTTTGATTTAAAAAACATTGAAGTTATAACCTAAGTTGAGGAGAATGGTTATCTTTAAAATCTCTGATCTTTCCCTACAGGAATGTAATATGACTCTCCATTCATTCAAATGTCTTTTCATATTATTCAATAAAATACTATATAATTTTCTTTACTTTTCATTTATCTAATGCCTAGGTTTTAAATTTTTTTGTTGTTGCATTGCCCGTTATTTTTAATTGGTGATTATATATATATATTTTTTAAAAAAACATTGTTGGTTTTTGAATATTGTAAGTGGTCACCTCTCTGTATGCTTGTGTTTCCAGAAGCTTCTGATTTATTTAGTTGGGTTTTCTTGGTTGATGCATCATCTAAAAACACAGATAATTTTATCTCTGATAACATTTAAACCCCATTTCTTTGTCTTGCTTTATATTTTTGGGTGACTAGAACATGTAAAGCAGAAATGATCTGAAAGTATTTGGAAGAACTAGAGGTATTTTGAGGAAATGGACAACTATTTCAATTGCTTTCACAGTTAGTGAGTTTTTCTCAGGCTTTCTACTTTTTCTTGAGTCAGCTTTGTCCTTTATATTTTCTTTGAAAGGGAAATCAACCATGTCACCTAAATTTTAAAGTTTATTGGTATAAAATTGTGCCTAAAAAAAATTTTTTTTTTTTTTGCAGTTTTTGGCCGGAGCTGGGTTTGAACCCGCCACCTCCAGCATATGGGGCTGGCACTCTACTCCTTTGAGCCACAGGTGCTGCCCTGTGCCTAAAATTTTTATTTTAAAATTAACATATATCTCTAATGTTATTTTTTTCTCTCTTTTATTTGGTTATTTTTGCTAGAGATTTGCTTATTTATCTTTTCAAGTAACCAGTTTTTGATTTATTTATAAAACCATTAGGCTTATGCTTTATATTATTTAATTATATTTATCTGTGTTCTTTTTTTTTTTTTAGCTTTCTTTGGATATATTAAAAATAATTTCTCACGTTGAATGATTACTTCGTTTGTTTTCTGTCTTTGATTTTTAATGAAAGCAGTTAAGGTGGTATAATATTCTTATATATTCCTTTGGTGGCATGCTATAGCTTGATTATAGCATTCACATGTATAAATACATAGTAATTTTAGTTCTGATTGCTCCTTTGACTCAAGTGTTAGAAAAGACTTTTTTTCTGAGAGTTTTTTTTTTTATCTTATTAATTTCTCATTTTATTGCATATGTGGTGAAGGAATGTGGCCTGTATAGTCTTTTACTTTTTCAAATTTATTGAGTCTGTGATCCAGTATGTAATCAGTTTTAGTGAATGTTTCACTGACACTTGAAAACACACCTCCTCTCTGTGAGACGCAGGGCTGGAGATGCACACCCCTGGACCCCACCTCTCCGTTCTTTGGTCACATAGAAGGATGCGTATGTACACATCCACATACATACACACGTGCATCTTAGTTAGCCAAAGAATGGTAGCTTTTATAGTTTTGCACGTTCCTTCTCTTCTCAGTATCATTTTGACCGTAGTTTTGTTTTGTCTGTTCTAAGGCATTGCTGTTCAGGCCATGGAGGTTTATGGTGATTAAAGGTCTATTGTGTACTTTGTTCCTCACCAAAATAAAAGTCCCTCTTTTGTTCCATCTTGTGTCTTTGGCCTTAAGTTCTCTGAGGCCTTTGGCCTGCCAGACCCTGGCTGTGAGTGCTGCTCTTCCTTCACCCTGGCCAGCTGAGGCTCCTCCTCAGGGTGCTGCCTCGTAATGCTGTTACCTTGCCTTGTCCCCAGCCACATGCTTGCCAGCTTCTGCCCTGTGCTATGGCTGCAGCTCTTCCCAGAGCCATCCCTGGCAACCCCCATCCTCCTCTGGTTGCTCCTGTGAGCACCCCAGCCCTCCGTGGCGCCCTGAGCACACATCTCTGATGCCTCTCTGGTGCGCATCAGCCACCTCACCCCAGCTCAACCCTTCCTTGTGGACAGGAGCCCTGGTTCCAGAGCAAAACCAAACACGCATACTACCAAGTCTAGCCCTGCTCAGCCATTCTTTGCTAAGTAATCATCCGGTTATTAAGGGTGCTGATTATTGCTTCTAGACTATCCCATTCTTAGAGGTCATTGTGGAACAGAAACTAATTCATTTTTTAAAGTCAATTCAGGACCCTTATTCCAGATAAGATCTTTGATCTTTGGAAATGCTTGTTTGACAACCTTCCCACCTTCCCTGGTGATACTCTAGGGACACATCCAAGAACACTGGTGTGGAAGAGTGGAGATTTAGGAGACCAGCTGCCCCCTGGGCTGCTCCCTCCCATCAGCAGCCCACTCCTGCACCTGTCTCTCAAGAGGGCATGAGAATTAAACAAGGGAGCTGCTGCGTTCCTCATTCAGCAGCTACTGAGTTCCTGAGGAGTTTCCATGTGCCCAGCCTAGGGGCCAGGTCTGGTCAGTCATTCACAGTGTGGCTGAAAGCCCGGGGCCGTGAGCGGATGTTTGGAGAACATGGGGCCCACACACACCAACTAGATGTGACATGCCACTGTGAAGTTCAGATATGAGCTGGTGGGAATCAGGAGGATTACTGGAGAAAGCCGGGTGGCTCCAGGCAGTTACCACAGTCCACAGTCCACAGTCCACAGTCCTGGCAGATAAGGGTAGGCATAGAGGTCCTCAGGCCCTATCTCTCTCTGGTGTTCTGTCTGACAGGCAAGCCCAGCCACCCTGATTTCCTGTCATTAATGTGGTTTTGGATGAGAGTGACGGTGCCCATATCCTTGCTAAGGCTCATTTCCAGAGCAAGGCAGAGAGTCATTCTTCACGGTTAAAAGTAAGGACAGCCTATAATTTCGGCAAATTTAGCTGCTTGCGACCTGCTACCTTTTCTGCCTAGAGATGCAGGAATATTTCTGAACCTGGACATGGTTGGCCTGGACTCACTTAACCCTGAGTCCTAGGGGCACCTGTGCTCAGGCTGGGGTGACTCTTGTGACATTACTTGCTGTAAAAGACTGGCTTCTGTCCTCTCCTAACTGGCCTCAACACAGAAGCAAGCAACTTGTATATCTATTTGATTTCAGGAATAATAGTCAATGTTTATGGAGCTAAGTCACCTTCATGTATGAACTCATTTAATTCTTGACACAACCCTGGGAAGCACAGGGTCTTACTACTATCCCCATTCTACAGATGAGGAACCGAAGTTCAGAAAGGTTAAGTGACTTCCCCAAAGTCACACAGCAAATTAGCACAGTGCCCCCGGATGCCTTCCTTGTGCTCCTCCCAGAATTCTGTAGTAGCCTTTCTCACTCTCTTGCTCTTAGTTTTTTTGTTTGTTTGTTTGTTTGTTTTTTTCACTTTTCAAATTTCAACAATTTTTAAAATATGGAATGCTTCACGAATTTGCGTGTCATCCTTGCACAGGGGCCATGCTAATCTTCTCTGTATCGTTCCAACTTTAGTCTATGTGCTGCCAAAACAAGCACTCCTACTCTTAGTTTTAAGTGTGTGGGGCTTTTTTATGTTTTAAGTGGTTTTCTGAGTTTCTTTCCTATTTCCTAGACTGTGTGCTGCATGAGCAGTGTGCTTGGCCCTATTGTCCTCTGTATCACCAGCCTCCTGACACCCGGCAGCAGAGTTGACTGTGAGAGCTCTACAGTCAGGTTCTCATTGCGTCTGGTCTCCCTGCTGGCCGTTGGGTGCTGAGTGCCGCTCCCCCCTGCATTGTGTGGAGCAGACACCCCAGCCTTCCCTGGGCAGGCAGCCGGCTCCCAGGCAGCATTGGGCACATGCCACTTCCTCTCATTAGGCAGCCTCACTGATGGTTGGCTGAGCTTGCATATCTGACCGGGGACTGGTGGACGCTGCCGCCGGCTCCCAGAGCAACCTGGGAAGCCAACCCCTGTCGGGGTGGCACAGATGGCAAGCC
This sequence comes from Loris lydekkerianus, assembly GCA_963574355.1. Taxonomy (NCBI): domain Eukaryota; kingdom Metazoa; phylum Chordata; class Mammalia; order Primates; family Lorisidae; genus Loris; species Loris lydekkerianus. The sequence goes on along the minus strand of CAUYPK010123487.1, from coordinate 21,789 downwards.
CAAACGACAAAGTAAACTCCAATATGTCTTGGAGACATTGTCAGCCTACAGCATATTTGTCATGTCACAGCAGCTGCCTGGACCAGATATGCACTGTGCTCCCTCCCGTGTGAGGATTATTTACAGGAAACTGATTTTTATAGGGTTGAGGGCGGGGCTCAGAGCTGGAGGGAGCCAAAATTGAGGCTGGTCATTTCCTCTGATGTTTGGGAAATGAGTAACAACAGGAACACATGCTTTCCCAGTGCATGCAGAGTGCTGGCTATTCTGAGGGGGGCTCCGCTCACACCATCTCCTGCTCTCGCAGCAGCCCAAGGATTTATTGGTGTCATTGATCCCACTGTACAGAGGGAGAAACTGAGGCATACGGAGCACAGGTGACCCACCCACAGTCACACCACTGATGTGAATTGCAATTCCAGCTTAGGCAGGTCCAGCTTCTGCTCTACAGTTCAGCACTGGGTTGTCTGGTGTGTAGAGGAGGCTGAAAGGGCACTCGTCCTTGTCCAGGGTTGGGGTTCTGGGAGGCAGACCCAGCAGGAGAAATGGCACTCGTGTCCCAGGGTTATCCTGTGCCCCTGCAGGTACAGACCAGCTGCACCACCTAAAAGGGACCTTTAGGCAGGGTGTCTGTACTGTTTGACCTTTCTCCCAGGGTGAAGGGGTCCTGTGGGAAGTAGCTGTGTGGGCAGGAGGGCCTGCCTCCGGCACCTTGTGGGGAGAGCCGGGGTCAAAGTAGGAGAGGCCTGCAGGCTGAGTCTGTCCTGCTGTGCCCCTCACACCAGGACCTTGTCTTCAGGAGACAGGCCTTCACCATCTGGTCTCAGCTTCTTCAGTTGTGGTAACAAAAACAGAGCCCCAGGAAGCCTCCTCTGAGGATCACAGTGACAATTAAGTGAGATAAAGCCCCATGCAGAGGCAGAGAATGGCTGGAGGAGAGAGAGCAGGGGTCTGGGCAATCTGTGCTGTGGGTGGAGGAAGGTGCGGACAGTCCAGGTACTCAGCAGCTCACCGCTGCCTGCTCTGAGCAGGGACCCTGGAGACAAGACTCCACGAGGCTCTGAGAGCAGTGGACTCAGCTGGGAAAAATCAAGGCCTCATTCCCCAATTGCAGCAGGAGTTCAAACCTCCCAGGGCAGAGGACAAGAGTTGGAAAAGGGAGCAAGAGGTGCCAAAGGAGCCCCGTGGCGGGAAGAGGAGAGGCTCAAGGCCATGGGCTGGGTGCCCCGGACTCAAGTCGTTGGGAAGGGATTTATTTATCTTTCTGATTTGCTTTAAAGATGCCCCTGAACTCAGCCTCCGGTCACAGGTAAGCGATGAAAAGCCAGGTGGAGTATAAAGAGCAGATTAGGGCAGCTTCCCTTGATCCTGTGCTGCTGGCTGGGCCTCTGTAAATTTCATGCAGGTTGGTTGATTGAGGACACCTGGAGTGCCGCGGGCCTGGCAGTTGTGAATGTCCCCCTGTTGCATTCCTCAGCCCCACTGCTAGTGCGTGCAATCACAGGGTGTGATAAATCCCGTTCCCAGCAGCCCCTGTGTGTATGGGAGGCAGGGGTCACTGTGTCAAAGCCTGTTCAAACGTCTAAGATGTCAGGGACAAGCAGATGTACCTTCTTTTTCTCTGGCAGATGAAAAAAGGAAGAATGTTTCTGAGTACCTTGTCTCTTGGTCTGTTCGCAAGCAGCCGCAGCCAGGGAGAATTTGCATTTCAAACAATGGGCCCAGCAGAATCCCTGGTGTTCAGGTGAAGGCCTTCTGGCCATTCATTTATTAAACCCTGAAGCCCTATTGGGTTCACTGGGCTTCACGCTGGAAGCACACTGGGCTTCACGCTGGGGCACGAAAGTCAAGGCCAGGCCAGCAGTTGGGCCGGCGCTCAGCTCCCGGCTAGGGCAGCCCCATGGGCCATCAGGCTCAGCCTGGGCACGCGCTCAGCTCCCGGCTAGGGCAGCCCCATGGGCCATCAGGCTCAGCCTGGGCACGTGCTCAGCTCCCGGCTAGGGCAGCCCCATGGGCCGTCGGGCTCAGCCTGGGCACGGGGACTGTGTTCCCTGGTAGAGCAGAGCCCATCTGGAGACGTGGAACAGCCAGTGCAGCCCAGTCTGCGGGCCCCTTGACCTGTTTGGCTGTTCTGGAAACTGGTTCTCTTCTGAATATTGCTGGAAATAACAAGGCAGCTGCTCAGCCTTTCTGTCGTTGGTTAATAAGCCAGAGAAGTATTAAGGGCCAGCAGAGAAAAGAAAGAGTTGTCAGAACCCATTTCCCCCATGGCTTTGATCTTGTGGATGTGTGTTTGGGTGTTGGGTGGGAGAAGGGGTGATTTGGGAGTTTGGGTGAGATTTTTGGCTGCAGTAATTGGGATATGTTAGGGAGGGAAGGAAGGGAAGTTCAAGGGTAATTGCTAACTGATTCCAGAAATAAAGTAACTGTGAAATGCTTCGGCACTGCCACTGCACAGACCTTTCTTTTCCAGCGATTTCTTTAAATGCAGTCTAGTTCTTTCTCGGGACCAAAGTGGCTAGAGGACAGTGGGGTTTAATTTGTAATAACTCTGGACTCATGTCCCAGCTTTGCCCATAGGCAAGTGAACTGGTGGAGGGGTGAAGGGTCCATGGGCAGGGAATCCCCTAAGGGCCCCGGTGTGCCAAGGCCTGGCCAGGGAAAGAGGGACTTGGAGAGCTTGGAGGTGGCATCGTTGCTCATTGCCCCTGCTCCATCCTCAAGTTTGGCATTTTATTTTAAAATTTCAGTGACTGTCTCCTCTCTGGCCAGGCAGACTGTGGAGGAGCCCCTTACTGATGGCACTGGCTTCTGTGTCACCTGCTGTGTCATGGAAGAGGGGTTTGTTACACAAGCTTGCCTTCGAGGCTCATGCAGTTTTTCTCTTCGCCACTGCCCTTTCTCATGTGCACACACTCAGGAGCATTGTGCACACGCACACGATGTGCCTGCACACACGCGCTCACATGCATCTGTGCACGTGTGACATACGTGTGGCCTCCCCTCTCTCTGGATCACTGTTGTTACAAACCAGGTTACCTTCCAGGCCTGGGGCAGGGGCTCACCAGCCCTGACAGGCGAAGGACAGTGAGTGACAATGAAAGTCTGTGTCCCATCAGGGACAATCTAAGCGAGAAGCACAGGCAGTGAAGCTCCACAGACGTGTGGAGACACGCGCCCGGGTCGGTGCCGCCTCCCGCCCAGGAACACCACCCGTTGGTCCCTTCAGGGTTTCAAATCAACTCTCTGTGCTGAGAAATAACCTTTCTGCTTTCATTTTCAAACTTCAAAGATCACTTTTGAAATAAAGTTTTTCCAATGAAATTCCAAAGGCTTTACACATGTGTGAGAGGAGGAGTTTGGCCGTGGAAACCTGTTTGCTCTGCCTCTCGCTTCCCAGTTACAAAGGCTCCAAGGCCACTTCCACTTTGTTCTCTTAAATGCTACCCCCACCACCACCACCAGTGAATAGTGTGTTGTCCTGGCCTCTCTCCTTCATCCCCAGCCTAATTTTTGTTCAGCTAGAGCCAGAGGGGCAAAATGGAAGGGCTTTTTAGTTGGAAGAAGTCTTTTCCCATGTAGGCCTGTTCACAGCTCTGCAGCAGCTCCAGTGGAGTTCCTGCCTCTGTGAGCCTGACGCCTAGTGGCCCAGGGCAGGACAGTGAAAGGCCAGGCCACCCTTGGTCTTGGCTGGAGCAGTTTCTCATGTAAAGGAAAGGTCACTGCAGTGGCTAAGGGCGTGGGCCTTGCTATTTAACCCCCATTTGTCTTTAGCCCCACAGAGATATAAGTACTTGAGGTGGAGGTGGATGTTTTTATTAAGCCCTGTGTAACACAGGCATGCTATGTGACACATTACATAACCTTCTGGCAGGGGTAAATGACCATAACTGGGTGATTTGCTTTTATCAGTCAGGAAAATGCTTCCTTAGTCAGTGTTCTCCAAACCTTTTGACTCATCATAGCGATCCACTCCACAGAGACCCCCCTCTCTCCGGCACACTCTGCTGGTATGATGGTGGGCAGCCCTTCCTTGCCCTGCTTAGCCTGTGGGTGTGCGTGCTGGCCACTGTCCGAGGGTGACCTAGCCTGTGCCAATCATGGTGATTCTAGGAGAATCTCAAAGCGCGTCTGGGCATGTTCCCTAGGCAAAAACGCTACTTCTGGGCCCTTAGAGGCGACTGGGCTTCAGCTCACCTCCCGATGACTCTCGGCAGCTGCTGAGGGGGCTGCAGGGGAATTTTTGAGCTTCTGATGCTCTGTGTTGTCGCTTTGCTGTCCTGAATGATTCTCGAACAACAGACTCTTGATAGGCCGTCTTGAACAGCTCTTCCCAATGCAGTAATTAGAACCTAAATGTCTTCCTAGGATACTTCTCCCAAGATAGCCCCAAGTCTCCAAATTTAAAAATAGCTCTTTATCACACAATTTCTCCCACAGAGTGTAGTAGTGTAGAAGTGAAGCATTCTGGTGAACTTATAAAACTAATCATTCTATAAATAAAAACTGGCCTCATGTACAAAGTTATTTAAATAATTTTTGTCACTGAAATAAATTTCTGCATATATTACATCATTGCTAATAATGATTTTGACTGTGAGTTTTCCTTATGTAAAAAAGAATTGGACCAAGACCCAGGGTTTTTTAAAACAAGATGTTAGGATTCTTGGCCCCTTCCCATTTCCCCCCTCACAATGTTCAGAACATTGGCAGAAACCTGGCTGACTTGTAAGGTCTGAATTGTAAAGACTGCCTAGAAAGAGAAAGATCTGCTCCTTTATGGCCACCTGGAACTTAGACCGTTTCTTCTCATCCTGGGACATGGGGTCTGAGAGGCCGTCTCCTTCCTAGAGGCTGGGTTCGTCTGCCCTGAGCACTTGTTCTGTTCAGCAACCATTCTCCCCTCAAGTTTCTTCAGCTGACTGTGTACCTGCTTCACCAGCAGCAGGGTCTTAAATTTAAAAAAAAAAAAAAAAAAAAAGAAAGAAAGAAAGAAAGAGAGAAAGAAACGAAAGAAAGAAGAAAGAAAGAGAAAAAGAAAAAGTCCTGCTTAAAATCCTGAAACTGCCTTTCCTCTTGGGAGCACTCATAGAGCTCCCGGCCCTTGTGCCTCCTGCTACATCCTCACCCTGTGGGTTTAACCAACTCTTCAGCTCTCACCAAAGTTCTCCCTCTTCCAGGATGAGCAGTTTCCACGGTCAGAAGCCCTGGCAACAAGCTACAAAAACTGTCTCCACTTTTCAGGCTTATTCCTGCAGAGGTGCCCTCAGTCCACATTCCCCTCCTAATTGGCCCCAGACGCCTCCTCAGTCCCACCCCAGCTAAGCCCCTTCAGTTTCTTAGACCAGGGATATCCAACCTTTTTATTTCTGCCACACATTGGTAGAAGAAGAGTAGTTTTGGGCCACATGTTAAATACACAAATACTAACAAAAGCTAATTAACAACAAAAAAAGGTCTGTGCTTACTTGTCATAATATCCAGCACCATAGATAAGCAAAGTCAGCATGCAGCTCAGGGGCGAGCTGACACCTCTGTCTCAGACTTTCCGCAGTCCCTCTTCCTCTTCATCACCAGCACTAGCAGTAGGCTCTTTGGTGGGATCAAATTTTTAAAATAAATAATCACATGCTGCTTTTGCAGGGGAAAAGTGTGGAGTCCCCAGCTGGCTGAAACTGGGGTGCTAAGTGTCTGACAGCCTCTCTGGCCCAGCTTCCACTCAGCCTCACCCCTCTCCCCCTACAATCCCAGTCTGTGGCTTATCAAAGTGACTGATTATCTGGTGCTGGGACTGTCAAGATTTCCACCAACAGTGACCACCATGATTGCTAAATTCTCAGGTACCAGAGAGCCATGTTTCAGTGCAAGGACACAGCTCCCTGTCCCCACTAAGATGACCCTCAGGTGGAGACTCACTGGAAATGCCTGGAGAAGCACTCCTGTCTCCTGACCACATGGGATTTTACAGGCAGAATATTTAAAGCTACCTCAAGTTTTCACAGAGGTAGAAATGAAATCGCGGTTCGGTGCTTGTCCAGTAGCCTGGATGGCACAAAACCAAGAGTCTGGGTCACAGACTGGCCCCCAGCCACCAAAAACGGGGCAGTAAAAAGGAAAAAACTTGTGCTTTATAGTGTTTGTCAAAAGATGAAGGGACTTTTCCACAACAAAGACTGAGCAGAAAGCGAACCCCCGTTTCCCCACATGCGTGTGCCCCTGGAGCCTGTGCAGCCCCTCACTGGGCATAGCCCTGGACTTCAGGTTCTGCAGTGCCTGCCAGGGCGCTGTTCACATGGTTTTTCTACTGACCCAATAAATGATTACACAGCAGTCAAGAGACCCATATTCAACACCAGGTTCTATTACTAGCCCCCTGGGTCACATTATGCAAGCCGGTAAACCTGTGGGTGCCTGGTGTCGTCATGGTGAAACTGGAATGGGACTCACCGGGCCCACCCATGGGACAGGCTGAGGCCAAGGAGACAATGGCGTGAACCCGTTAGGAACCTCGCCAGACACCACAGTGTTCAGGGGCAGTTCTCATAACAGCCTTCCGTTCTGGTTACTCAGGGGCCTTGGGCCACTCCCCGTGAGCTCTCAGCACACTGACCTTTCAGGTAGGCCACCTGCCAGGTTTCTGTCTGCCTAGAGGGTCAGATCTTTTGGACTCATGATATTCTCCTCCCCTGGGGCTTTAAAGAAAGTCTTATTAAAAACAGGCTACCAGATTCCCACTGGAACTTGTGTTTTGTGGTGGTCTCCCCTAATTCTTGCTCACAGTTTCTCCTCCTAGTTGCTATAGCCACCCTGGAAGCCTCGGGGGAGTGGGGGGGAAATAGCTTGCATGTATCCTGTTAGGCTGTGAGGTTCCACTGGAACGTGTCCTTTCTCGCTTTGTTCTGAACCCAGAGCCCATTTTAAATATTCTGGTTTTTCAAATGGCTGTAAGTCATTACTCAGGGAAGCTCAGAAAGGTTTAAGGAGGACACTTAAGAATCCAGCGTGAGTTAGAAATACCACACTGCATAGCTTCAAAATATGAAGGGCTCAATTTGAGTTAGGTAAGGGGAGAGAGGGAGAAAAAGCCCTCTGTCTGGGATCCAGAAAAGACAGTCACACGGCATCGGAATTTATTATCTTCCCCCCACCCGCCTCGACCTTAAAGGTCGGGGAAAAACACAGAAGCTCTGAGTACTCAGAAAAGTCACTTCAGATCTGTAGAGACAGAAAAGGACCATTGGCCTTTCTGGTTCTTTCCATCCTGTGAGTTTCTGAGGCTCAGTCTACCACCCATCTGGCCCTGAGAGGAATCCCTGTCTGCCGCATAATAAGGAGTGAATTGCCTAGTGGTGATGGAGTGCCTGGCTGTCCTTTGGCCTGGTATGTCTTGATGCCTTGTCTTAAACCATGTAGGCATGTCAAGAGTCTGGCCAGCTGAGAGGTCCTCACTGCTGGGCCCCCTTTGACTCGTGGCTGTGTGCCTCTCCTAGCCATGAAGCGCTGACCCTGGGTGCCTCATAGGGGCAGCCCAGCAGGTGCCTGGCACACAGGCCGGGACGTTCTTCAGGTGGCAGCTGTGACCAGTGCTGTTACTTCCTGCCCTGTCCAGGTAACAGAGAAGCCTATTCCCACAGAAAAGCTTCACAACATTTACCCTGAGACCACAAGGCCCTCACCCAAGGCCACACTGGCTTCCCACCCAGAGCAGTGTTCCTCCTAGTGCTGTCCTGCCACCACTCCTGAGCCAGCAGCTATGAGGGTTGGGGGTTAAGAATGTGCATTTCATACCAGCATCCCAGGTGACTCCGGCATACCTGCAGGTTTGCGGACCTGTGCTTTTGACAGGAAGCATGCCTCTCCTGGAATGTGGGGGGCAGCTTTGGAGATGGAGCTTTTAATTTTAAGGTGCTAACAAAGGCCAAGCTCGTCTGTGCCCATCCTTCCCTGACTCCCTGGCCCGGCAGGCCACTTCTCCCAGGTGCCACTTGTTCTCTGAGGGCTGAAATGCCCCAGCTCCTTCTCACCCCATCTGAGGGATGAGATCTCTCTCCAGAGAGAGGGCTCCTGGGGGTGGAGTCCGTGGCTTCGTGAGTGGGGTTGCTCAGTAGAGGAGCAGCTCCCCTGTGATGTGGGGGATCTGCTTAGACTCTGAATTTGGAGCTTCTGTTTTAAGCCACTATTTTCCCCCCAGCCTTGGTATGTGCAGTCTCCTGTAGCTCAATTCCAGCCGTTCAGAAGGTGCCTGCCTGTCTCTTTGAGGGGTCCCCCAGAACTCCCCAAGTCAATTTGCTGTACACCTCATGGCATCTGGGTCTGGCAGAACCCTAGCTGCTTTTGTTGGCTGCAGCTCTGCTCAGACCTTCCTGTCTCACTGACAGGGTGAGTAAGCCTCCATTTCATGCGGTGACCAGCACTCACTGCATGATGGGGTGACTTTGCTGCCACCTTGCTAGAGACATCCCTGGGAAAGGCATGGGCACTTGCCTAAGTGCCTTCATCTGAAAAGGGAAGGCATTCCACTATTTTGTGAACACCACCAAATTAAAGTTCTGGCTCAGACCTTCCTACCTTCTTTGATTTGTTTATCCTCAGAATTTTGACATCCCTATTGCAACTCACGTCCAGATGTATTTTCACTTGTGTCAGCGTACATCCCCAAAAGCTCTCCTTTTGCTGCACTTTCCATCTAGTGCTGAAGCCTCTGCTTGACTCCATTTCTTTCTGAATCCCTTTCTATATAGAACATGGAGCCAGAAGTAGCCAAGCGGCTAGTGTCAGGGCTGAAGGTGGAGTCTGGAGAAGGGAGTTTTGAGGGGTCAGTTTAGACCTCACTCAGTGCTGGAGATAGATGCTGTGGCTGGTGGAGGGGTGATGGGGAGCAGGGGAGGTTCTGCGACATCTCTGGGTGGATGTAAGAGGTGCTCAAATATAGGAGGGAAGACTCAGGCTCCCTGAGTTCAGCCTGGGCTCTATCTCTGGCAGCCAGGTGCTCTTGAGCAGACTACCTAAGTGCTCTGAGTGTCCTGCCATAAAATAACATGATAATAATATACATACATGCCTCATGAGGTTGCTTTAAGGATTAAATCAGTTAGTATACACAAAGACCCATAACCTGGCACAGAGTAGGGATTTGAAAAATGTGAGCTGTTGCCGCTGCTGCCACCCTCTTTGGGGTGTAAAGCACTGATGACTTATTGTGAGGGCTGCGGACAGGTCCCTGCCACTCCTGTGGCCTGGACTAGACATCCAGGAGGGTGGCAGCGCTATTCACAGGCCGTGGCAGAACGGAAACGGGAAGCTTCTAAGCGAAGATGAGTCCACCTGTCCTTGTCTGTGGAGGCCAGGAACAGTGCCTCACTCTGTCCCATTGTTGTCCTCGTGTGGGTCCCGTTGTTGTCCTCGTGTGGGTCCTGTTGTTGTCCTCGTGTGGGTCCCGCTGGTGTCCTCGTGTGGGCCGCGCATGGCCATCAGGGCACCCCGCTGCTCCTGCAGGCTGGCACAGGCAGCTCTTGCTGTCTTTGAATCACACTGCCAGGGAGTAGCTTGTATAGATTCTTAAGTTTGTAATTAAAACAATTGAGAAACAATTTTCGCTACATAGAAAACAAAACGAGAGGAGCTAAACAGGAAGTCTCTTTCAAGCAGATGTTGTGTTGTGAGCCACGTAGAAAAATTATTTTATCATCAACCCAGCTTGGTTATCTCAAGGCTGGAAAGAAACTAAGGGAACATCTTTTCTACTAACCCAGCGTTTTTTAGCTCCTAATATCATTTCACATTTAAAGGTGACAGCAATATCTTTAACGTTTTTTCTATTGGATTAATAACGTTTAATGTTCAGAGCAATAAAGCGAAATGTTTTCGTGAGGGTGCTTTATATCTCTAGTAGAAAATTCAAGTCAAAAAAAAAAAAAAAAAAAGGGACCACACACACAAAGTAATAGATGTCAAGAACCATAAGCCCAAAAAGGGCGCCTGGGCGTGGAGGTGGGTTCCCCTGGTGGGCACTCGAGGGCCTGCGCCCGCCGGGCCTGAGGATCCACGCACACGGAGCCCTTGCCCACTCCACCAGCCATTCATCTCCACCCAGCAGTGGAAGATGACAATGTTAGCATTTTTCATTTCCCTGACGTTACCATTAATAAAGCAATGATCCAAAGGGGCTTCGCTGAGTCTGCTTTATGCTGCCATCACTCACGACTAGATAATTTCACACAGGATCGTTTTAAAATTAAATGACGATAAAAACGCTCTGCTGTTCTGTGTTCACCAGTTCATAGAAGTCTATCAAGTCATTAATGTGTCATGACAGACTGCTCGATGGATACAAGAGTAATTAATTATTTGAATAAATAACAAGTTGAACTTGGAGCTTTGAACCACAATGACATACGCATCCCATTAAGGGCGTCTTAGAACCTCTCAGGGCACTGGTATGAAGAGTTAAAATGCAGGCCAGGGTATTGGAAACGATGAAAACCAATTTCGTAAACACAGGGTAATATTTTACAGGGAGAAAGCCAAAGTGTCACATTTCCATGCCCACATGGAGTTCGGTGTTAAAAGTTCCCTGGCAGCGGCCATTTCACGACACCACTTGATCAGTGATGATTTCAGAGAACAATTATACAGATTTTCATAATCACCATTAATCTCTGCATATTTTTCAAGATAATTACAGCAATTATTATTTAGATTTCTCTTTTATGTGCCCATTGTAAAAAGGAACAAGTGCTTATTATGCTGGATAGTTCGAAGAACCTCGGATTAAAATTCTTTGTCATCTCTGCTCTCGCTATTTCAGCTCATGTTGCCTCTGAAAGTTCATCAGCTTTAGAAATTAGAGTAATACTAGCAGGCTCTACTATTAAGTCTTAAGGTTGAGCTCAGACCGCAGTGAGAGTGGCTGGCTGAATTGTTCGTTTGTGGGACTGCTGCGTTCAGTTGGAATTACTGTCAGGTGGCAGATGTCCATGACAGGTGCCGTCAGAGATGCGCGGCTGCCTCACACCTCCTCTCCCCATAGGCTTACAGAGTGCACTGGCAGCCAGTATTTAGAGGGTACATTTTTGTGACATGTCCTTTAGAGGTTAATATAAAGTCTGAAATCTGGGTAATTTATGGCATTGTACTTCATACACGTAGGCAGCACGTTCCCTGTTGTTTCCGAGTCAAAGAGGGTGTCAGTTGGGTCATCAGCTGCAGCTCAGGCTGCTCCTTTTGCTTCATCTCACCGCGATCCTAAGAGCTCGCCCCTCAGGGAAGGTCATGATGGTGGGTACTGCTTCAAGAGAAGCCTTTTCCCAGGGAACCTGCCAGTTGGAAACACACCTGGGTGTATGTCTGGCTACATCCTCCTGAGCCCATGCCAAAGACAGGTGTTGGTTCCAAGGCCTGCCTCGTGTACACTGTGAGCCTGTCAGCAGGGTCCGCCTCTGCTGCAGGAGGGGTAGGAAACCCAGGCATTAGGTTTTGAACTGGGAATCCTAGTATTTCAATAAAGTGAGAGAAATATATGACAAAGAAATGCCTTTTTTCCTCCTCAGATTAAGTTTTATTATTGAGTGATGGGCTGGTTTGAATGCATGCAAGCACTGCTGTCTTACAGAAGGTACACATTGCATTTAAATTGCTGCCAGGCATTCTGTGCAGGTCCCTCTTTGTGTGCTCTGTTCCTGTTTGTCCCACTGACTGGCCTCTTGGAGCCATGAGGCTGCTTGTGGGAGGTGGAGCCTAAATCCTCCCGGCAGCTTCTCCCCCAGCAGCTCCTCCAACCCTGCTGACACTCACCCTGCAGCCCAGGGCTCCGCCTTAGCTGCGAATCTTCCATCCTTCATTCCCTCAGTCCTGTAGAAGGTGCTCAGGTCCATGGACAACTTGCTCTCACTAATCAAGGTCAGAAGATCTCTGTGCTGTAATCCCCAGAATGTCACACTTTTTTTTTTTTTTTTTAACCTATGAGCAGTCTCTTTTCAAATGTAAGTAAAATTTGTATTGAAGTTTTATCTTTTTTTCAGTTTGTGCAATATTCAAGCCTACTGTCTTATGCTAAGGTACTTGGGCAAATGAGTAATTAAATCATCGGGATCTAAGTAAATGAAGAGGGAATGTCCCTTCTCACAGAGCCCTAAGGATTCTCGTTATAAGGCAGCTCTTCCTTTAGACACACAGCTTCCTTTCTGCACGCGTCTGTCACCTGACCTGCACGCAGGCTGTTGAGAGGGCTGCAGCCTGCAGGACCTGAGTTAGAGGGACCGTGATCAGGGGAGACATTCTCACAGATGATCAGAGCACAGTCACCCCTGAGACCACTGAGTCTCAGCGTGGTAGTTCACAGGTGGCTGGGGGGAACGTTTCTGCCACTGTCAGGGGTTCAGAGTAGATAAGAAGCAGCAGATAAAGAGAAGAGCTGTCACCTGCAGAAGATGTGACTCGGTAGGAAGGGGTGACAGAGAGCTACATTGAGTCCTACGTGTGGGGGACAGAGAGCTACACTGAGTCAGTCTGTGAGGGCCTGGACCATGACATCTGGACACACCCGATAAACTTTGGGGAACAAAGTTTTCGAGTGAAGGATTGGAACAATGAAGTCTACACTTGAATGATAACTCCAGAGATGTCCAAGGTGGGAATGTTTGTCCTGGTTGTGTGTGGCATGTGCCTGGGAGGGTGCCCAAAGGACACTGCACTTGGTCACCCAGTGCCCCTTTATTCCGTGGCACTTATGTTCACTTTCTCGCCCCTCTTTTCTGCCTCCATCCTTAGGTGGCTTCTTCACGTCACGTGGGAAAGTGTCCCTGTCCCTCCCTTCATATGGTGGGAGGGCAGTGCACGTAGAAGATTGTCATGTCTGCCCCAGCTCTGCCACTCACCAGCTTTGTGACCCTGACAAATCCTTCCTTTCTGATGGTAGAGTGGAGGTGGTGGTACCTCACAGGGTGTCTGCAGTACCTGGTCCTTTCTTCCTCCAGATAGGTGCTCCCTAGTGCTGTGTACCCCAGAGCAGGAGTGTCCATACTGGCTTCAGATGCCCTGTGGTCCAGGGTGGAAGGGAGGGCCTCTGGTCCCGGACCTGCTCTTACTGTCATATACTACTTCAGAGATGTCTTTATGAGTGGAATTTGGATGAGGAGGGCAGAAATCATTTGTCACCCATGATGAGCTAACTTGATGGATTTTGTAAATTGCATCCTTGGGTCTAAACCCAGGTTCTCAAATCACCAATACATATTTAATACTTAGAGGGACTTCAAGTTGTGAAACTGAAGACTGTCAGAGCTGGGTCTTAGACATCCTATCGAACCCAGCTACACATGAGAATGGCCTTGGAGCTTTGGAAAATGCTGTTGCTCAGAGCCCACCCTTCAGATCAGTTAAATCCCTGGGCAGTGGGTGCAGGTAGCAGCAATTTTTTCAAGCTTGCCAGGTGAGCACTTGGATGAGAATCACTGACCTAGCCCAGCCCTTCTACTCACGGACAGGGACACTGAGACTGGATTGAGCCTCCCCTGGGCCCCCAACCCCACCTAGGTGTAGGTTTCCTTCCCATCCTTATATATTCAGCTGTTTTTGATGCTCAGAGTATGCTAGGAGCTAGGGTTACGGTCACTGTGGAGCTTATGCCCTCTAAATGCGCAAGTGGCCGGTCAGCATTTGTACATCACCGAGGAGGTAATGATGGTAATAGCTAACATACATTGAACACTGATTGTCCTTCTGAGTCTTTGCATCTGCTCCAGAATAAGCCCCACATACAGAGGCTCAGTAATTGTGTTCTATGGTCACAGAGCTTGTTACTACCATGGGCCTGGGATTTGAACCCAGGGATGACTCCAGAGCCCTCTCTGTTCATTCTCTATGTTAATTTACTCCATTCTAAGGTAGCTAATATAAAGACATAAAAATAGCAGTTTCTGAAAAAATCTGAGTATCCTCTCCAAGATGCAGCCCTGCCCCCAATCAATCACTTTTTGCTGCATAACAAACTACAATAAAACGTGGGGCTTGAAACAACCAATATTTTTAGCTTCTCATGCTTATGTGGGTCATTGAGGGGTTATTCTGTCTGGGAAGCCCTCACCCGTGTGTCTAGCAGTTGGCAGGTGGGTGGTCTCGGGAGGCCTTAGCCAAGACTGCCCTTCTGTCTTCCAGGGGGTGTCGTCCTCCTGGAGGCTGCTCCAGGCCTCTGCTCGGCCCACTCCACACACCAGAACAAGGGAAGTCAAGCCTGCATGCACAGGCACCCGCAGGTCTCTGCTGGTGACACAGTTGCTAACACTCCATTAGCCAACACAAGTCACATGGCCAAGGCCAGATTCAAGGGGTGAAGCAATAGATTATACCTCTTGATGAGAGAAGTGGCAAGTAATTTTGCTAGGCACATACATACAAGGTAAGAGGGATTTGTGGCCATTTTTACAATCTGCCACCACTGCCCGTACCCAGAGACGCCCTCTGGTCCTGACAGGTGCCAGGAGTTGTTAGGGAGGAAAAGAGTGTGGTACCATTTGCCTTATTGACATGTGCTTTAGAGCACTGACTTTGGTGCCCTAGAGATATGTATTATATAATTAAGTAAATCTTGTTCATGATTGTTTCTATTAAGATTGGGTGTCAGCCCTGAGATAGACGTGTGGTGACTTTGTATATGCCACTGACTTTTTTTTTAATTTAAATAATAATTTCATTTTTTTTTTATTTTCACATATACATGTGTTCATTGGGCTTCCACCTTTTGCCTTCACAAAATTAAAAAGGCTTAAAATTTAACAACAATAACAATGTTTAAGATTGGAACCAGAAATGAAAATCTCACACAGAATGAAGGAAGACAAATACATTCAGAAAAGAAATCAGATGATTGCTGCAACGAAGTATTAAGCAACAACAGTAATAATAGTAATAATGCAAAGAAAGTAACATTCACATTGTCAGATAGGAGTGTGTCTATTATAGAATGCTTTGACTCAGGTTCAGTATGGAGTATCAATTAACTACTTCTTATTATTTTTTCCCAAATTATCAAAGAATAGATAACTAATACTCATAAATAAAAATAAAAGATAATTTCAAAAAACAGATCATGCCAAATGTTGTAGACAATAGAAAAAGCAGAAATGCTTCAAAATCATTTGACTTAATATGATACACCTGATACTAAAATTAGAAAAAATATATTATTATAAACATGCCACTGACTTTTGTGGGAAATCAGATTTGATTGAAATAATTTTAACGTCACTTCTCCTGGGACTGTAATGACTAGGACGTGTGAAGAGGCCCCTGAGTCGACCTTCCACTTTAGTGCCTTACCCCTCAGTTTGGACTCGTTGGATAATTCCTCATTGTTAGACTTACTTTACTCATTTTTGGCAGGAACACCACCGAAGGATACTTTGTCATCCTCAGAGCACCCTATCACCAGGCTCCTGGTATAGTAAAGTTAGCTTGGGTTACCTGGTCAAGGTGCTGTTTGCAAGTTTCCTCACTATAGTTACTGTTTTTCTCTTTGTAATTAATGCGTAGTATGTGAAAGATACTTCAGGACTATGTGAATAACTTGTTCCTCATCAGATTTTCACCTACAGCTTTAGCGTCCATTGATTTTCATAATCCCCTCACTCCTTCAGTAGGTATTAGTTTGCCTTTTATTAGAAGGAAGACCTTTCCTTTATCCCCAGTTTGTTTATGTATGTCAGTGTAGACCAGTGGATTTGTAATTCATTCTTATCATCATTTATTTTGATGCTCAGTGTGTTCTGTATTAAGCCCGTGGGCTGGCACCTGCATCCTTCTGCTCCGCTCCCGGGATTCTTTGAGAACATCTTCACCTTCTGGCCCAACGGTATGTTCCTGGCTTGCTCTTTCCCTGCCAAGTCCTTAATCAGCCACTTCTCAAAAGAGCCTCTGTCGGCGGCGCCTATGGCTCAAAGGAGTAGGGCGCTGGCTCCATATGCTGGAGGTGGTGGGTTCAAACCCAGCCCCCACCAAAAACTGCAAAAAAAAAAAAAAAAAAAGCCTCTGTTTCTTTTAGAGGAGAATTCTAGGAACCAAAATCTGGGTACTGGGTACTGGGTCTGCTCTTTGCTCCCAAGGTGTCCTTTTCTAGGCCCTCAGCAGAGAGAATATGTGTGTGTGTGTGTGTGTGTGTGTGTGTGTGTGTGTGTATAGGCATGTAGTCAGATATGTGCATACAGTATATACACATACACTGACACGTACTTACACATCTGTCTACATCTATAAATTAAAACCAGTCTTATACCAATGCCTCTGATTTTGACCCAGCATCATAGTGGATATTCTATTCTTTGTGTTGTCTCTGCCAACTTCTCTTCCTCCACTTAAGCATTAAACATTAACCCCCCCTTAGCTTTGTCCTGAGCCTGATTCTCTTCTCTCTCTTTGAAAATATCTCATCTTCTCTCATGGTCTCAATTATCACCATGGTAACTTCCACACTGCCCCCCCCCACCTGCCCCACCACCTGTGTTTCCGTCCGGGCAGCCAGACCCCCCCACCTCACACTCTTGGTTGTGAGACTCCCACCAGTGTTGACTGGTGTCTCCCCTTGGATGTCTCACAAGCCCCTCAAGCTCAATACAAGTGCAGGGGGACTCACCAGCTGGGCTTTGCCACTTCTGCACAGGCCCTACACCCTGTCTGGCTTCTCATCTTCCCAGTCGTTTGAGCCAGAATCCTGGAGTCACCTTGAATGGCCCCAAGTCCCTTGGCAGCCAGTGGCCACGTCTCTTGATTCTTCCATCGAAATGTCCCTCGGGCCTGCCCCTCCTATGTTCTTACAGCCACTTGGGAGGCTGAGGCAGGAGAATCGTCTAAGCCTGGGAGTTGGAGGTTGCTGTGAGCTGTGATGCCATGGTACTCTACCGAGGGGGATAAAGTGAGACTTTATCTCAAAACAAAACCTCTTCACTGGTGTTCCTGCTGCAGCCTCACATCTTCCAATCCCTTCTCCTCTCCTCCACAAAGAGGTATTTTAAAAATATAAATCTGACCATTTCTCTCTACAGCTCAAAAACCCTTCAATAGCTCCCTGGGACCTTACAGTGACCTCCAGGCCACTTAGACTGGCAGTCTAGGCTTCCTGTGAGCTGGCCTGGGTGCCTCTGTTTTTATACAACTATTAAAAAGACTGAGGTAGATCTATAGGTATTGGCGTGGAAAGCTTTGTGACAGTTAAGTGAAAAAAAGTAAATTGCAAAAGTTATGCTGTGATGCTGCTTTTATTAACACAAACCCATAGGAAACAAAATTCTGTATTTCTTGTAAATGTGCAAACACATATGTAAATGCATAGAAAAGAGGCTAGGTGGGGACCCCAGAGACTGTGCATGGGCCACTCCCAGGGCTTTCCCTGAGGAGGGCCCTGGGATCAGGCTCTGGATTTAAGGGCTGCTTTAATGTAGCTGTCCTATTGGGATGGTTTCTTTAGAAAATACATTTATTCATGTGTTGAGGTTTAAAAAAAGACATCTTAAAAATATGTATGTATTGGTTTCCAGAAGGTGAAAAAGAGCCCTGCAAGAAAATGTGGCTCCTTCCTGGCTGAGGCCCCCAGCCCGGGTGGGCGGCTCTAGCTGATGCTTCACTGGTGGGGCAGGCACCTGGCAGGTGCAGGTGGCGCCTGTCCCAGCGTCAGTCCTTTGCCTTCAGTAACACAAACTGTGGCTGCAAATTCAGACCATGCCTTCCAGAGGCTGTAGTCGCTCCTAGCGCATTGGGCCCCTTTGGTCGCCACTCACCATGGAATTTCTGTGCTTGTTCACTGTAGACAGCAGGCACAGTCACCTACCCGATGGCCCTTAACCACCTAGGCACCTTTTACTCACACAGATAAGTGTCACTAAGTTGGTTTTTATCTTTACCTTGAGCAAAATGCAGTTGGTCTCTTCCCCAAGCCATTAAATATAATATTTATAAAGATTTTTTTTTTTTTTTTTTTTTATTCTGCCTATTCTAGGATCTGGAGGATTCTTTGTTTAAAACTCTTTCTTTTTTTTTTTTCTTTCTTTTTTTTTTTTTTTGGTTAATTTGTTTTTTTTTATTATAGATAAAAATATGCACCATAGATGTGGCCTAACCCATCACCCTCCCTCCACCCAAACCTCTCCCCTCCCCTCCCCTTCCTTGGTCCTTTCCTCATAGTCTTGTGGTATAGTTGGGTTATAGCCTTCATGTGAAATATAAAGATTTTATTTTAAAAAAAGCTCTTTAATGAAATGTTCTCAATGGTATACTTTAAGTTTCTCCTGGGTGTGGACTGTGGGGCAGCCACCCTCCTCCCTTGGCTTCTAGAGAACTCCTAGACCTTCCCCAGGTGCAGCCAAGCACCCCAGGGCCCAGACACTGCAGATGAGGAGAGATAAGGTGGCTTTCAGGTATTCTGTGTAGAGATGGGGGCCCATGCCACATAGAAGCGCAGAGAACTTTCCTTGTTGTGAAGTCACTTTTGTTTTGAAGAGTGCGACATTAGGGAATAACCTAGAAAATTCACCTCCTGACACCTGGGGATAGTTTTCTTCACTGTGTTTGGAGGGCTTTTTCAGGGGACATGAAGCTTCCTGAACTCGGCGTGGGCCTTGCTTCACAGGCAGGTTTGTCTTGTAACACCGGAGATGACACCTCAGGGAGAGTCAGGGTCTGGGGACCCTGTGAGATATCCCTCTGTAAGCATTGATCCCCCACCTTGAAGGTCTTTGGATCAGGACTCGCAGCCAGTGGGTTGTGTAATTTAATATGGCCATACTTGAGTTTTCATGGAAGGGCGTTGTCCCCTGTGCAGCAGTAATAATAACTTAGTAAGAGAGAACAGTTACGGAGCGTTCAGTCCCCACCTAGGGCTTCATGTTTATATCTCGTTCAAACTTCATACCAATCCAGGTATTACTATTTCCATTCTTCATAGTTGGGGAAGAGAGGATCAGAAGGATTAAACACACGTCCTAAATCACACAGCCAGTGAGAGGCTGGCTTGATCTCTGCTGCTGTGTTTGGGAAATCACAGCCACCTCCCATGTGCTAGGTGTCTCCTGTCGTCAGGCCATGCTCAGTCCCTTCCTGACTGCTGTTTTACCCCTCACAGCAGGGCTGCAGAGTGGTTGTGCTTTTCCTTGTTTGACAGACAAAAATCTGACTCAGAGGTGAAGTGACTTGCCCAAAGCCACACAGTTAACAAGTGGCTGAACCTGCCTGTCGCCTGTGCTCCCTACTGCAAGGGTATTCCCTGGTGTGTGGGACTCGGGGGTCCTGGCTGTGGCCAATAAATGTCCCCTTTTGGCTTATGAATAATGGCAAACAAATCATTTTGGGGTTCTCAAAGGAAGTTATTGGCCTGGTGTAAACTCAATTGGAATTCACTGAGCAGACGGCTCTGAAGGTATCTACAAATATCTTCCAAGGAACGTCCCCAAAGTGAAACCACCAAGAAAGCAAAACAGTCTACATGTTTTGATTTGCAAATGAGTTTTGAGAAATGGCCTTGAGATGTTGAGTCGTGGTATTTTTCCCACCACAAATTGTAAAGGACTTATGAAACCCCTCCTGAAAGGAGAGAAGGGAGGGTTGAGGTTGGTGGTTATTTACATCTCCAAGCCCTGAACGGGTACACAGAAGTAAAGGCCTCCCACTGTTCCAGTTGCATTGAATTTCATTCCAAAAATGACTCCCTACCAGTGAGCACGCTGTTCACCCTCATCTCTGCAAGTGCTTCTGAGATCCTGTTACTTGAGTTCACATAACACTGTTTGACAACTTTAAGCAGATAAGAATTGAGATGCTGGTAATGGAGGCATGTTTTTCTTAATTTTACCTTTTTACCACATGACTTTATGACTCTTATCAAGCATGTTGAAATTAATCTGTGTGTTGATTAGATTCTGCTTGTTGAGATGTCAGTGTGGAAAGGGTTGGCAGCCCTGAGCAACTTTGGGTATTCCTGGGCAATAGGGTAGTCCCAAGTCCAGAGCCCTGGGGAGTTAGGAGTGGGTTTATGTGGAGTCTGTGGAAGCATAAGAGTGTTCATGGAGGGGAGAAGCAGGGGATGGCTGTGGGGGGTTGCCTTGGCAAGTAAAATTATAGTTCCCACACGAGGGGAGGATGAGAAGCTATCATCCCATCCCGTTGCCAGGCAGAGTTCCTACAGATTCATGGCAGAGCTGTCTGTGCAAGCAGGAATCCAATTTTATGTCCAAACAAATACGGTATGCAAATAGGACTGCTTCCCCCAGAATAGCAAAGACAGATATTGGGGTCAGCTGGCAAAAAAATCCCCACCACCCCCTTTTTCTTTCATTAAAATAGGGGGTGGGATTAATACAGTAGCAGATTAGAGCTTTATTTGTTTAAACCCTGCAGAATCTGTAAGCATTCACAATCCTCTTGACTTGTAGTGCCTGATTGTAAAAAGAACAGTTGAATGAGCTCATTGTTTTCTGGTTTTTTTTCTTTAATGTATTTTACAAACACTCTGGTGACAGGCCTGACATGCTGATTCCTATGTACTCGCACTTCAGTTTGGGATTACAGCATTAATAACAGAGTTCCATGCATCATGCCATTTTTAAGCATGATCGTTATGATAAAGGGCATATACTTAATTACAGGCCTGCTTAATTACAGCTCTGTTGAAGCTCGTTTGTTTAGGAGAATGCTAATTGCGCTACGGAGCCCGCAGCACATCCTTGCTTTCATCTGCTGGATGTTACTCGATGCTGTGGATCAGCGTTTTGTTAAAAGTGCCATCAAAAATAAGAAATTTAAAAAAACACACACATACACACAGAGGAAGAAGAAAACACTGGCTTGGCCTGGAAAGGAGATCTGCCTGGCACATGGCTCTGGTGACAGCAGAGCCAGAGTTGGCCAGTAGCCCTCCCTACGTGGGGGGCACTTTCCCTCCGTTCCTTGTCTGATCTCCTTTCTTTTCACCTCTCTACAGCCTTCTCAGAGAGCTGCAGTATCACCCTAGTTTTACAAACAGGGCATTTACGATGGCCAGGGGGAGGGGAGGTGGCCCATGCACAGCCACAGATCTGTGCCTGCTGAGCTGCAGGGAAGACTCGGGTCTGCTGAGCTCCCAGGCCATGTCCTTGCCACCACAACCCACCACAGGCCAGCACAGGCTGGACTCCGGGTTTCAATGCTGGCTCCTTCCAAGCCTGTAACTCCTTTAAGCCTCAGTTTCCATAAACATAACTTGCAGACCTCCTGTTGAGGGCTGAGTTATTGGATGCGTGCTTATGACCTCCAGTGTGGGCAGTAAATGTGAGTTTTCTTTCCTTTGCTCTCCTTTGTAGAACTGAGCCAGGGAAGAATTACCGTTACCTCCTAGGCTTGAAGGCCATTGTCGTGTCACACTGAGAGCTGTCATGTCACACTGCGCCCAGCCTGCCACCTCTGGCTCCACTGAGGAGAGAACAGGCTTCATCACTGTTTTGGGGTGGTGACCACAGACCAGCCAGGCGGTATCAGTGAGAGCCCCGGCCAAGAAAGGCCCGGGGGGGGGGGGGGGGGGGCCGTGCCGGCCACCAATTGGAACCACCCTTTTTGCTCTGGGCGTGGGGGCCACCCACCCCCCCCACCCCTCCCCCCCCCCCGCGGGGCCCCGGGGGCCCCCCCCCCGCCCCCCCACCGGGGGCGCCGGGCCCCCCCCCCCCCCCCCCCCCCCCCCGGGCCCCCCACGCGCCCCCCCCGCCCCCCCCCCCCCCCCCCCCCCCCAAAGGTGCCTAGAAAAATAGAGATTACCTCTCCAGGATCAATGTGAGTAAT
>CAUYPK010123485.1:0-27547 GCA_963574355.1 Loris lydekkerianus | reverse complement strand
TGTGAGGACTAGCAGTGACCAATATGGAACTGGACATTGACCATCTCATTAGCCAAAAGCAGGCCCATAGTTCCCATTGAAATACTGGTAAGTTTGTTGATTTAACTTTACTTGTTCTTCATTTTAAATATTGTATTTGTTACCATTTTGGTTTTTTACTTCAAAATAAGATATGTGCAGTGTGCTTAGGAATTTGTTCATAGTTTTCTTTTTTTAAACTATAGTCTGGCCCGCCAATGGTCTGAGGGACAGTGAACTGGCCCCCTGTTTAAAAAGTTTGAGGACCCCTGGGTTAGAGAGTTCAACCTAAATAGTTGTCTCCATTGAAGAAAATGTCAAGTAATAACTGAAAGTCAAAGAAAGCATTGTTCTAAAATGTTTGTCTTACTAAGGAGACATTAATTTTTAAAGAAAAGCCACAGAAAAGTGACAATTAAAATAAGTCACATAGAAAAAAATAAGTCACAACTAGTCACTTTCTGGCAATGTTTTGGGGGTTCCCTTACCTTGAGTTGTCCTCAACAGAAAAAATTTCTCTCATTTCCTCCCCCATGGGATTGTTCTGGAGCCATTTCTCACTGGCTCAGAGTCATTTGCCAAATGACTCCACTTCTGGACACAGGGTCTTGAGAAAGTTATTTAACCTTTCCAAGCCTCTCTTGATTCATCTATGAATGAGAAGAATATTACCTCTTAATATTGCCTATGATACATAAGTGAGATTATATCTAGATAAAATGTGTGCAATTGAATTTCGTATTTTGCATCAGACTCTGACTTTTTATTTAGGGAAATAGGAAAGTATTGAACCAGAGAAATGGCTTCATTCCTTTCTGCCTCTTACATCAAAACTCTTAATTTCTTGAGGCAGATACTTCATATCTTCCCTTGTAAGCATGTTTCAATAGCTCATATCACAGATAGTCAGAAAGTGTTATCTAGTCCATAAACTAAGTGTTTCTGTATTTGGCAGAAAGAAGTAAGGGTGTTTTATTGCTGCCTGGAGCGTTGGGACTGTATGCTGTCACAAGAGCATGGCTCTGGAGCAGAGTAAAAAGCTTACATTTTGACAGGAGAGAATGAGGAATGTTCCAGAGCACAGAGCAGGCTTCTTAGGCTCTTGAAGGCCACCACAGTGGAAGAAGAGCACCTTCCAGAATACATCATAAATATGAGCAACATCAGTGCCCAGGGCCTCAGCCCAGGAGGTGTCATTGTGTTTTTCACCTTCCTGGGACTCATCTTTGGCTCCACTCCGAACTGTTGTGACATTCAGCTGAAGCTTCCTTGCACCTCCTCCATGCATGCTGCCCTGGCTTTCCTTTTAGCAAGGTTATTTAGGGCTGCATGCTGACTTTCCAGTATGGGGATCGCTAATTTCCTGCTCTTGTCACTTTTCCCTTGCTTTGTTCTCTCTTTCTCTCTCACACACAGGCACCGTACCCTACTATTTTTTTTTTTTTTTTTTTGGGTCAGGGTCTTACTATGTCACTCTCAGTAGAGTGCTATGGCATCACAGCTCACAGCAACCTCAAACTCTTGGGGCTTAAGTTATTCTCTTGCCTTAGCGTCCCAAGTAACTGGGGACTATAGGAGCCCACCACAATGCCTAGCTATTTTTTTGTTGCAGTTGTCATTGTTCAGCTGGCCCAGGACAGGTTCGAACCTGTCAGCCTATGTGGCTGGCGCCCTACCCACTGAGCTATGGGCACTACCCACGGTACCCTACTATTATGTAAGACATGGCCTTTGGCACCTTCCAGGCCAAGTTATAAATAAAGGGCTGCCTGACTTTGTAAAGTATTAAGTTGGAGCTATGGAACTGGGCTGAGGACACCATTGAAGAACCTGGGCAGACACAGCAGAGCACTGGCTTAAGAGATGTGTTCACTCTGCTTTCTGACTGTGGGAGCCATGGGGGCTCTTGTCTTTTTGGGCAGGCACAGCATGTAGCCTTGATGACTCATTCATTCTTGGAAGGCAAGTGGGGGAGTCTCAGGGTTGCTCTGAGCAGTCCACATGTCAGCAGGTGGTACCTCTCATGAAGTGGACATCTGACAAGAAGGTGGTAAGTTACAGACACACATAAAAATAATAGAAACCACTTGCCTAAGGCTGTGCCGAGTCTGTGAGTTATGTCATGTAATACCAACAGACTCCCTATGAGATAGGTGGTGAGGCCACTGAGGCACACAAGCTAAGTGACTTGCCCAGGGCTGCTCACCTGGTTAAGTTCCAATCCAGTCCAGACTTGACACCAGGGCTGGGAAAACTGTGGCCTATGGGCTAATGCCATCAGGATTGCTAATGGGAAGGTCATGAAGTCTTTAGTGCCTCTGGCATATACCCACTTTTTGAGGAAATGCCAGCACTGACCTCTTCCCAACTTGGTTGTTGTGGTTTGGGCAACAGACTTATCAGAGGTGTGAAACTAGACATGTCTTCACAGTGAAGACCTTGTCATTCAAGATCATTCTAGTGCAAATACAAATGGGCTTCACTCAAAGACTGCAGAGTGGAGACATACCTCATCCAGTGATGCCAAAAACACAACCACATCTGCCTCTATAGCAGTGGTTCTCACCCTGTGGGTCACAACCCCTTTGTAACAATGAAAATACATCGCAGCCTTAGGAAGGTTGAGAACCACTGCTCTATAGCAAGTACAGACTCCAGAGCCATGGGATAGGTAACATTGCTGTTGATAGCAATGATGCATTGCCCTTCAGTCAATCTGTGAGGTGTGGACAGGATGCTGGATTAGCATGCTGCTACTGAAGCCAGTGACCTCTGTTGTGCACCCCCAATCTGCAGTAGCTGCTTGCTACTATACGTATGTTAGTTATTGATGCTATTATGACCCTGAGGAATCCCATGATAGTACTAGAATTTCTGAAGAATGGCCCAGTGTTGCTGTTTGGCATCTCTGGGAAGCAAGACTTGGGGACACTTTGGGGTGGAGTATCCTCTCTGGAGCTATGTCTTTAGTGGGAGGGAAGAGTACAGCTAGAGAAAGGAAGAAGTTGGGTTGCTGAGGATGTGATAGATGGCAGCCTCTCTGCAGTGAAGGCCTTAGTGGACAGTCCCCTAGCCATCATTGCAATGGTCCTCTGTGTGATGGCCACTCAATCGTTCCCCACTAGGAGAGCTGAGTATCCAGGAAGGGGATGTGGCTAGCATATCTTGTGTTCAGAGGGTGTACAAGGAAAATCTGCCCCATTCCTTCCATGGTGGTCTATGTGGAGCAGAGAAACAGCTCTATACATACCTTGGTGTCAGAACCGTTTCTGGACTGGATGATATTCTGAAAGGTGTGAGAGAGCATATTTTTGAGCTGCAATTTTGAGATTCAAATAGAGAGTGGAAAGCAATATTTAGGAAAGGGCTGTTGCCCATCAGCTGTGCAGGATCAAGCTTCAGCAGTACCACCATGTGACAGTGGAAGTAATTGCTGTGGTGTCTTGACAACGTTTTCTCTTGAGCTGCCATTGCAAGAGGACTCAGGTCCTGCTTCCACCCTTGGGAGGAATTTCTGGGGTTCATGGACAATTCTGAAAGGGTGTACTTAAGAGAGTGATGTAATTTTATCTTTTGATTTTAGTATGTTAGAAAATAAAAAATTTTGACTAAATTTATACCTCAGTTTGTGGTTCATATCAATTGAAATAGCTTTGAAATACTGATAGAATCAACTTTTTTTTTTTTTTCTGGTTGCTAAAATGCTACAACCAGTCGATGTCTCAATAAGCATTGAATTCACTGCTCCTACACCAAGGCCTATGACAAAGTTTTTACTTACCTATGGGGAAAAACAATTATGAGGGAAACATTCATAAAGGTAAATTTATTACATTTTTTAGCACTGTTTTTTTATTCTGCTAGTATATTGTTACATCTTTCCTTATTTTGTGTTATGGATGTTTTCTACCTCTTATGAAATGTTAGTTATTTTAGATGGTGAGATTTTAAAAGTAATGTTTTTACTTGGCAAAATAAAGATTTATTAACCTAATACCAACCTAATATGTAAATTTCTAAAATTTACATATCTGTGAAATCTGTTGGGCATGGGATTCTTTGATCCAGTGACTCATATTTCCAATGTAATTCAAATTAAAATATGTAAAGCACTGAAAAGTTTACATAGCATTTCCTCAAGTATCTTTTAAGCATTGAGAGTGGAATTAATGACAAACCTAGAGCACTTTTATGCTTTTTCATAACTGCCCTTGCAAGCCAGCTATCTTGCTTCTTTACCTAGGATAAAATCTGGCATCAATCCTGTGATTTCTCTAATCATAATACATTAAGAAGAAGAAAAAAAAAACAACCCTCCTGTTGTCACTTCCAGTCACCACAATAATTTAATTGTAATAATCAGAGGGCTTACTTCTGTGTAAAAATACTAATTCCAAACTTCTGGGTATGGAGAAAGAAAACAGCATAGCACTCTAAAAATTTTGTCCAAAGGAATTTCCTCTTCTTTGGTTACCCATTTTATACCCTTGAGATGATGTTGAGTTGCAAAACTGTCCTTGACCACCTTCCCCAAGGTCCTGACCAGATGTCCCAGCACCTTACCCTGGGAAGTGGCAAATCGGCCACCTGCTGTTCTGTTCGCCTCTCTGGTTTCCGTGTCAGTTGCCCCCTTTCAGAGTTCTGCAGTTGTGTTGTTGTGTATGGGTTTTTGTTTTTTTTTTTTCATTCTGGGTCATTTTTTCCTCATCTGTCAAATGAAGACACATAATTTTACAAGATCACAGAGTGAGTAAAGCCCTGTTAAATCTTGCCTCTATGATGCACAGCATCACAGAGCCTCTGCATTCGGAGTTGCAATAGCTCTCAGAAGTTTTAGGCTAATTCCTTCATTTTACAGACAACCAAAATAAAATCCAGGGAGTTTTAAGTGGCATGATGAGAGCCACAGAATCTCTTCTCAAATAACTTTGGAAAGAAGGCTGTATGACACATACAGGTGCAGATCCAGGCTGAGAGGGGCCTGAGCTCACACAATTTGTGACTTCTGTTTTAAAAAGGAGAAGTGCAAAACAAGTGTAATTTTATTTATCATTTAGAAGTTATATTTTTGGCTACATACACTTTGATTGCCATTTCCTATTACTACAGTTTTGTAATGTCACTACTATAGAGAGAATATTGAGAAATTCAGTCTTTCCTTTAGCATAATTCATCAAAATTTGTTTCTTATTGATAGTTTGGAAAAATTTCTTTCAGTTTTTCATCTTATTGATAATGTCATGTAAGTCTTAGTTTTATCATCAAATTGTGGATAAATTCTATCAACTTTCTTTTGCATGTAGGTTGTAAGATTTGGGGAACTTTCCCACAGACTAGCTTCTAACTCCATCCTTTTCAAACCTTGAAGTACTTCCAGTCCTAGACACTGTAAAGCATTTATAGACTGAGAGATGACCTGTGACTCTGCACCTTGGTGAGTCAGAAGAATGGGCTTTCTAAGCATTCCTGGAAGCTATGTACATCAGGATGCCAGCAAGGATTTCACTATACCTGGAACTGGTGATGAAACAAGTAATTAATGAGTAAAATATAATCTAAACTAAGTGTATCCCACTGCCTCAACCTCCTGAGTAGCTGGGACTACCCGAGCCTGCCACCACTCCTGGCTAGTTTTTCTATTTTTAGTGGAGACAACTCCACAATTAGGCAGAGGAAGCCAAACTCAGCCAGTCTGTCATATAGTGATTCAGACACTCCAAAGAGACAAATAGCACCCTCGTGTAACGGTCCTCTCAGCCATGGTACATTAGATAGATGTCTCTTCTGATTGGGCACGACAGGGCTGAGATGGGCAACAAAGAAACAGCTGACATCAGATCCTTTTCTGGGAGCAGAGTGTGGAGGGCGTCTTGTACTTGGCAGGACACTTGTATGTGTGCCTGAAGGGAGGCAAGGAGACCACAGAGGGAAAGCAGAGAAGAATGCAGAGGATCCCTAAGGGGAGACTACAAGGGAAACTTCCCAGACACAGGGCATGTCCTAGATGCCTGGAAGGTTCTCATACCTTTTCCCTGGACTGGGAGAATCTGTCCTGTAGATTGTATTTGTCAGTGAGTTATAACCCTAAGCACACTTCTCTATCTCATTACATGTAGGCTTTCTTCATCTCCAAGGACTGCAGTTGAAATCTCTGTTTGGGAGCTCGAGGCCTGGCCCCTTAACATGTTTTCCCCGACTCTGGATATTTTCATCTGCTTCCCACCCAGTACTAGAGACTTCCAGGTGTTAATTGAAATGACTGTGTAGGCACCAGGTTCAGGTGGAGCGTGCTGATTATGATCTGGTTGGCTAAAACATTTGTTGGCAGTTTTTTCCTTAACTCTCTCATGCCAATGGAAAACAAGCGCACTGCCAAACACCATTTGGTAAGAGAGCGCTAATGAACTTCCAGCAATCATAGCATTGATGTCAGACTTGTTGGTTGGAGCCAAAGTTTGTTAGCTTTGATTTCTGGCCAGCTTTCTCACACACACACACACACACATATACACACATGCACATGCATGCACATACACATATATGCACATATCTGGTAACATCCTACTTCTCTACTAATGACCTAATCATGAAGACACCTTTTCACTAGTCTTCTAGAATGCTTTTAGAAAAGGTTAGTGTCCTAGTACATCTCCAGTCTCCTTACAACAGAGAAACAGATTCTAATATTCAAAATAAAGCTACAATTTATGTGGAATTTTAAGAACTTTGCAATCAGCAAAATCTGGGCACATCTGAGAGAAGAAGGTGTCTGCTTACTCTCTGGGCAGTTGTATGCTGGCAAATGTTGAACAACCAACTTTCCAGGAGTAAAACGCCCTGGTCAATAGCATTTGTCCATTTCTGTGGTATAAATATTTCCTCCACGGTTGATTTCAAGCTACTAACACAAGGTCATTCAATGTGGAGTTGAGAAGAGAAGCACATAATTGCCTCTCAAAAGCCAAAGGGAGTCAACTCTAGCATGTGACTGGCTTTGGGTCTATTATGCATCAATCTGTAAGTAAAAATCAAGTGAAGCAGAAGAGAATGAAGTTTATGCAGTAATTTGCCTCAGGGGTGGGGTCTGAGAAGATCTGAAAATGATTTTCCACATTCAGATTTCCTAAGAACTTTTGGCAGAGTGAGAGGATGGTCCAGTTTATGTGAGAGACACAACAGAATCTGTTGACCTGGCCAATATTGATCAAGTGTCTTCTTACCTACCATACTTGGGTAAAAGTTTAAATTGAAAGGGGCTAACCAGTGCTCTGTATGGATATATAAATCTCTGGAAGTTGTTTAGCTGTCTATAGTTTGTGACTCAAAATTCTTTATTCAGTAGTAATTGTGTTTTCTGAAATTTGATGATTTGGAAAAGACCTCCTGGATTATCTAATTTAGCTGTTTTCAACTCTATCAGACTCAAGACCCCTCTTTCCCCCAACTTTAGCAAGTTATAATGTAAGTGTGTATTTTAAGGAGTCCAGTTTGACCAGTTTTGCCTATCTATAAACCTTATAATCATCACCAGCATCATCTCCTTTTTAAAAGGTTTTGTAACACCCCATGGAAGAAATTATTTTATAATATAACCCACTTATAGACATATTTTAAAAAGTTCATATGACGATGAGTTACTAAATGCTCAGGTAGTTTTCTATCAGGAGACAGCGAAGGAAGTCAGGTGGGTGCATTTGTACAGAGACTTATCAGGAATCCACAATGTCAATGTGAACAAATAAGTGTGGACTGCATCCGGGACTCAAAAGTGAGCAGCTTTGTAAAAAGCTGAGTCAATTTTTCAAAATATTGCCCAAGTCTTGTTATTGTTCTAACAATAAAAGGGAAAAAAGTCCCCAGATTTATGTGATAACAGCATGTAAAGATACTCGTGCTTATATGTAGGATGGAATTAGATTCTATGGCTAGATAATGTTATAAGCAGACTTCTCACCTGTATATGGTGGCTTTATAGTAGAATATTCTAGAATCTTGAAAAACATGAGATAATGATTCTGTGGACATCTCCCCACCAGTTATTGTGACAATCTAAAAGTGTTCCCACTTGTTTCCGGTGAAGTATGGACATAATCTAACACAAATTTTGCAGCAATAGTTCTTCTCTGGTTGTGTACTTTCAATCATAAATAACATAAAGCTCTGCCTCAAACTGGCTTTAAAAATCTAATAATTTATGATTTCACAAAACATCAATTCAAGAATGCTATGGAGGACTAAAGTTCCCCCCTCCCTCCATCTGTCCTGCCACCCTCAGGCCAGCCGCAGGTGTCAGACTAGCTGCACAGTCTGGCACCTGCCAGACAACGGTATCACCTGAGGAGAAGGTGTCATCTCAAAAATGCCCTCTCTGCAGGCTCCTCTCATTTACTAATCCCTCTGAGGGGGAGATGGGGCAAATGTAATTGGTTAAGATGAATTAGAATCATCACTGGGTATCTTAGTCTTTTTTGGCTGCTATAAAATTAATCATTAACTGTTGGCTTCTAAACAACAGAAATTTATAAATTGCACTAACAGTTCTTGGAGCTGGAAGTTCAAGATCAAGGTGCCAGCAGACTCATTATCTGGTAGAATCATGCTTCCTTCATAGCTGGTGTCTTCTTGCCGTGTCCTCATGTGGCTAAAGGGGTGTGGGCTCTCTCTTGAGCCTCCATTATAAGAACATTAATCCAATTCCTGAGGCTCCACCCTAAACTCCTTCCAAGGGCCCACATCCTAGTACCATCATCTTGGGGATTGGTTTCAGCATATGAATTTTGGAGATACACAAACATTAAGACTATATTGGGTCAGGAAATGATGTCACTGAGGTTGGGGAGGATTCCTGAATAAAATGGGGGTTCCATAAGGAAGAAAAGGGTGATCTAGGATATGGTTTAGGCAATGACAGTGTATACTATATGGAGAGACTAATGAAGTGTTGTCTATCTGATTGCTGATGGGGCTGGACAGAAAATGCAGCTGAATGAGAGTGGCACAGCTGCCATCCCTGAGATTTCTGGTCACCTTTATGTTTTCTATGATGGAAACAGCAGAGGCCAGTGCAAAGGGAAGAAAACCAGGGCTTTGATGGTCCTAGCATTTCCAGGATCATTGTTGACACCACAATGAGGGTCCTGGGGCCTCACTGGTACCTTACAGAACATACGGCCCTGAAAATACTGCTTACCATATGCTCACAGCAGTTAGTGCCTAGAGAATATGCTGGATTCTTGTTGCATTTTAAGCTCAGCAGTTATCCATGCCCTTCACATATGGAGTGCTCGATGATATTTTAACAACTGACTGAAAGGCAGCTTTGTCCCGATCTGGGCTGATCATCTACCATTCAGTCTACTTGTGGGTCCACAGCCTGAATCTCCAGACACATCTCCCACATCTTCCCCTCACCTAACTCATCCATCCTCCTCTCTCTATATACCAGAGTCATTACAATTCCTGCTGGGAAATAATGGAGGGAAATTGTTACTGCAGAATTCCTCTCTTGGTGAGGGCTGAGTTTTCTTAGAAATATATCTAAATGAGCATGTTTGCCTATGAAGATGAGGGCCTAGCCCACAAGGGCCAGAACATGAGCAAGAATTGGAGAAACTGCATGGTATTAAAAAAGAACAGGATATAGTGGGTGGATAGCAACAACAAGTCAAAAAAGAGAGACTCGAGGAAATGTTGAGAGTATTTCCCATGTTGTGAGACCAGAGACACTGTGGGAGAAAGTCAGACAATGAGACACTCCCTGGAGCAGGCATGGAGGATGGGGTCTAACTCTTCTTCTTCCATCACCTGCTGTGTTGTGTGGTGTGCAGCCATCCCGTCTTCCTTAATCCTGAGTAAAGTTCTCCTCTATGTCCACTGATTGTGTGAATAGAGTGTGGGAGATCAAGGAAAGTTCTGTGGCCGGGTCAGGGTGACACAGGACAGAGAGAAGGAATGAATGAATCTGTGAATGAATCTTCAAGGTTAGGGGGATGGGGAATTAGAATAAGAGGTGGCCATGGGACTGTCACCCCCATGGAGTTTGCAGAAATCTTGGGTAGGGATTGGACTTCCCACAGGATGTGGGAAGGAAGCTTAGCCAATTCTTTTTTAATCCTAGAGGACCTGGTGGCCCCAGCTGACTCCTGTGTTACACAATCTCCACCCTTTACTCTTCTGTCCAGAAGTTGACACAGGAGATAAAAAAAATCTTAGGATCTTGACACACCAAAGTTTAGTATCACTGCAGATGCAATTGGCAGCTGTGCAGGTATTTGCCCACATGTTCACCCCATCCCTAAAATCCAAAGTGCTAGAGACTGTGCCAGGCACCAGGAATATGAAGGTACATGGGTTCTAGTCATCTCCTACAGGGGGTTTCTTAACATTTCTTACATTGAACAACTACCCTATAATTCTCTCTAACCTGCTCTCATATTTCCCCCACTCTCTTCACTATAGACAGCCTATAATTCATCACCTTGTGACTGGTGGAGCTGACCTAGCCTTGGGAGTCTGGAAGCTTTTCTAAAGGAAGGGATATTTAGGCTGAAACTCAAAGGAAGAGTTGATGTAATCCATGCAAAGGAAGGAGAGAGTGGACACTGGCTCCCAAATCTTTTCAGCTCTGCCTATCTCTAACTCTGCTATGACTAGATCAGAGTTGAGATGTTCCCATCCGTAGAATAACCTGCAAAATGACATGGATTCCAGGTCTTCACATTCTTAGCTGCCCATCACATTCTTTCCCTGTATTTCCAGGGGTAGGATGCTCTAATGTACAAAGAATGAGGATGTGATGGGAAGAATGAATGAAAGGTGCACTTCTAATTACATGTGTGAGATTTTGACTGTTTATGAGATAGCAGTCTGGATGGCAACCCAGGTATAGCAGCAGTTAAGAATGTAGACACTCCTTGACTTAATGATGGGTCTGCATCCCAACAAACCCATCGAAAGTTCAACATACCATAAGTGAAAAATGGATGGCTGCCTAGGAGCTGCTGCTCTTTGCTGCTGCCCAGCATCACAAGAGAAGGAGGGTTTCTACTGAAAGTGTTTAGTGGAGGCATCATAACTTGGGGACTGTGCACCACTTTGAAGTCACACCATTTGTGTTTGAAATCCAGCTCCACCAAGTTCAAGCCTGGCTTCCCTCTCTCTGACTGATATCTTACGTTTCCCATGGTTCTCATTTGATACTGTCCAGCTCCTGGAGCTGTTCAGAGGAATGTGCTGAGATAACACAGGTGAAGCACCTCAGAACGGCACTTGTCACATGCTAGGTGCTTATTAAATACCAATGATTGTTATTTCTTTCACCAAGGGCAGTAGTAGTATGTGAAAATGACTCCTTTACCCTCTGCTACTGGAGGAATGAGTGGCAGTAAGCATTTGCTTCCTCCTATCTGTCACTGTATGCAACACCTGCAGGTGGGTTCTTGAGGGTAAATCCAGGGTTGCCCAGGAAAACTTAAAAATGTCCCTGGGAAATTGCAGGCTAGTAAAATCCCCAAGGCACCTATATACACATGTATCTGAGTAAGCATTGAGTTAAGATCTGGAGATTTTGGTTGGAATCCTTGTCCTACAGGGCCTCAGTTTTTTCATCTCTCAAATAGGTATAATTTGCCCTGCTCTTGTGATTTGTGCAATTAAATTGGGACTATGTAAAGTATTTATAAAAGTGTGACACATTCCACAGGTAACAATGATGCCTGTGTTCATTTCTCATTTGTTGCTATTTTGTTAGGCAACAATCATTTCTGTAAGAATTTCTCATGCTACATGAAGAGTGGCTGAGACAATTTCTCAAAGATTGAAGAACATTCAGGGGATGAAAGGTGGTTTTTAAATATAATATATTATTGCTGTTGTCTCTGGTGATTGACAGTCCTAAGCTGCCACAATTCAAAAGCAAGACAGTCAGCCCTGTGCGTACCATTAAGAGTTCTGGAGCAGAGGGAAAATGAAAGCCATTCCCTTTAACGAGTGTAACTTTCTTTCCTAGTGGCCCCCAGGACAACTCCCATTAGAGTAATTGAGGGGGGACACTTACAGAAGGCACCGCCAGGTCTGGTTTCTCCATAAAACGTCCCCAGAGTAAAGTTAGCCCTATATCTCTCAAGCTTGCCACTTTGAATGGCTCTGTCATTAGGAAAGAATTTAGTGGCCTTATGTTAATATAAGCTAATGGTTTCTGGAGGATTTTTGAGCAGCAAATAATAAGTTTAAGCAGCCTCTTGAGAAGTTTGAATAACGTATAAGCTCTAAAGCACCTGAGAGCAGCATGTCTGCCCTTTCCAAGGGTGAAGTGTTGGTTATTGAACTTAGTTAATTTGTCTGAAAATGGCTAGCTACATGCCGCATATATGTAATTATCAACTCTTATTTATCTCATGTTTCATTCTTATCACTGTGTTCATTGTAGAAAAAGACCTTATGTGGGTGTTTCTCTGTGTAAAGAAATTGATGGAGAGTTTGATTTTGATGGATGCACATAAGGCAGAGAAAAAACTTGACATCAGATGAGAACACCCTGCATGGAAGTGTGGAAGGCTTACATGAGAATCCAAAAATGTTTTTTCTAACACTAAGATATTTTGAGTTCTATACCAATGGCATAAGAACAAACCATAATTCGATGTCTCATACACATGACATAAAATTTACTATTTTAACCATTTCTGAGTTAACCATTTTAAGTTTTAAGGCATTACATATATTCAAACTGTTATGCAAACATCCCTACCATCCATTTCCAAACTTTTTTCATCTTTCACCCCTGAAATCCTATAGTCACTAAGGTGCTTTCATTTATATTGGAAAATCAGGTAGATTGTTGAAGGTGACTAATCACAGTGACATGCTGAAATTCATTGGCAACCCCCAGCCATAATCCATTCTGGGTTATGTCTCCATGGGAAGGTGGGCACTAAGGAAGCTTGTTGGGGGCTCCAGCAGAATGATGTGGTGCTCAGATTAGTATCATACCTATCTGGAGGGCCTGTCCAGTCTGAGTCTTCTTTGATTTTGCCTTTCCTGCAGTAACAATTTGAAGGAGGGCAACTCGATATCCCAGTGGTGCTGGTGACTTCCTTTCCTTTCTTTCAAGCAGATTCACTTACCAAACTCTCTGGGGAGTACAGGAATATTCTAACACAGCTCCCATGTATGCTTCACATGGCTAACCCTTTAAAATAACTATCTGAAAATTTGGCTTTTGCCAATTTACCCCAAAGAAATGGCCTTTGGGCAAAGGGAAAAGTATTTGTCATTCTTAGCCCGGTGAGTTTTCTCCAAGGCAAACAGATGTGTCCTTCCAAAAATAACCATTCTGCCCATTGGGTCATACCCATTTCCTTTCGGTCAGAGCCATTAAGAGCCAAGATTTAAGCCAGAAATGCTGTACATAGGGCTTCTCGTGGATGAGGTCTCTTGTTTTGCTATCCAGAAAAGCATTTCAGGAGAAAGGGCAGAACCTCTCAGAGAGGAGGAGGGGAATGAGAGACCAACCCATGGCAGGTTGGATTGGAGGAGCACAGTGCTGGCACTTCCGGCTCAGCCAGTGCACCCTGTGGTAGGCCTGGTCCCAGTAGTCTGTAAGGGCAGCCCCCAGATACGTGGGTCTGCTGGCCTCACTGGGGAAGAGGGCAGGCCACAAGGGTGGAGCATTTCTGGGGAGTTAAAGACAGTTAGAAATTATTTTCTGAAATATAACTCTAACATTTCATGTTTTCACGATTTGGAATTGTCTTGGGAGTCTTTTAGGGTTAGTGAAGTCCCAGAGGGTGCTTAGTGGTATAATATGTGGAAATTGTGGTAGCATTCCAAATGCTTACCCATGAGCAGAACCTACTGGGGGTG
This sequence comes from Loris lydekkerianus, assembly GCA_963574355.1. NCBI lineage: Eukaryota > Metazoa > Chordata > Mammalia > Primates > Lorisidae > Loris > Loris lydekkerianus. The sequence continues at coordinate 13,666 of CAUYPK010123485.1, read as the reverse complement.
GTATCCCCTCCATCACACAGGCCACCAGCATTGTGAAACAACTCTCCCTAAGGGGGAGTGCTTGCATGGTTGGAGAGAATTTGTGGAAGAAAAGAAAGAGAAAGGAAGCAGACAGTGGCAATAATGGGAAGTCTGCTATACACAAGGCACTGATTGTTCAGGTCTTTTGAGATGAAGGGAAGTGTGGCCCCGAGAGGTCCAATAACTTATTTAAGGGCACACAGCTTATGAGTGTGTGCAAGTGCCTAGCTCCACATCCTTCCAACCACATGGTGCAGCAAAGACAATTCTGATTATTTCCAGCTAGAAGGAGTGTTAATGATGAAAAATATTTTAGATAAATTGTTTCAAGAAGAAGTAGACATGCAGAAAACCACAAAGCTTTTTTTGGAAAGTTTTAGCAATAATAATCGTTTGCAGTCATATAGTAATATAATGATGGATTTTTGTGTGTGAATCTAAGAGAGTTTATATAGATAAAGCAGTTTTTTAAATACCATCCTATGAAATCAGATACTAATATTCCTCTTTCTTTCTTTCTCTCTCTCTCTCTTTCTTTCTTTCTTTCTTTCTTTCTTTCTTTCTTTCTTTCTTTCTTTCTTTTTATTGTTGAGGATTCATTGAGGGTTAAAGGACTAGGTTACATTGATTGCATTTGTTAGGTAAAGTTCCTCTTATAATTTTGTTCTGACCCCGAAAGGTATGTTACACACCATGACTCCCTCACCTCCCTCCTTCCCTCTCTCTGCTCTCCCCTTCCCCACCCCCACCATGCACTAAATCATTAATTGTCCTCATATCAGAATTGATATTCCCATTTACTGATGAAGACAGGAAAGTTCCTTAATTTCTGGTCCTCAGTGTCTTCACCAGTATTCCCATTTACTGATGATGACACTGAGGAGCAGAGATTAAGACTTTCCTATAGGTTCAAATAAAGAGAAGAACTAGCTTTAGAACCAGGATCTTTGGACAGTTAAGTTCTTTCTGTAACAACCCACTGCCTTTGAGTACATCAATGTAATGTGTTTTGCATTTATATTGATCAAGAGGTAATCATCAGTAGTTATAGTTTTATTTGTTTCTTTTAAAGCCTTTTAATTTTTTAAAGCAATCTTAAAAATATTTATTGCTCTATAAATTTAGATTTCAAAATGCCAAATTCTTCTTGAGTAAAGATTCCATGAGTCCAGGATCCCTTGAATAATTTTTGGAATGTTAAACATATAAAATATTATTAACTTTAACTATTGATTGTAAGGGAAGGGAGAATGGTTAAAAAAAGTTAGGCAAGCGCATAGAAAACTGTCATTTTATTGGAAAAACATTATTAGGTTTTAGGTGATCCAAAAATACTGTATTTCTTGGCATTTTCTCCTATCTACCCTGTGTCGAGTTCTCTATGCCTGAATGGAGCATAGCTCAAGGTCTTGGGGGCATTTAACAATATGCTGTGTAAGAGACCATCATATTGGAACTGTTGCTAAACTGAAGGATCTCAATTCATGGTTCTCAACCAGCAAGGAAGGAATGATTTTTATGTGTGAAATTCAGAGTTAAACAGGTTTCCCAGAAGAATTTCAACTGTCAGTTGTGGGAGTTATAACAAAGCATCAAGCCCAGAGGGGAGGGAGGCAGAGAGAGGAGGACTGATGCTAGAGTGACTGATAACAGAAGTGTCCAGATGTTTTTATTGTTTAAATTTTGCTCCCACTATTGTATTTGTAAAAACTAGGGAGATTAGTAATACCAGTTACACTCATGTGTATGTGACTCATCCATGTGCTCATCTGGCCAGGACTCCCCCTGGGACTTGGGCTGGGTGTATCCTATTCCCCACTTGACACTTCCTCTGATAGAGGCAGAGCCCCTCGCTTTCCAAACATCCAAACCAACTCCAGCTTCCCAGCTCTTTCTCTCATGACAGCAGGGAGCTTCCCAGTTCTTTCTCACCAGGGCCACTGGGTGAAGGTGAGAGACTCCTCACCCCTCACCCGTCACCCCTCACCCTCCTCACCTCCTCATCCCCTTACCCTCTTCACCCCCTCATCCTCCTTATCCTCATCCCCCCACACTCTCACCCACTCCCTCACCCTACTTATCCTTTTATCCCTCCTCACCCCCTCGCTCCACACCCACTGCATCTCTATTCCATCACCACCTCCATCACGCTGGAAAAGGTGTTTCTTTTGGACCTCGCAATAGCCTTCATTCTGCTCTACCCAACCCTCTGCTGCTTATCCTAAAAGTTCTCACCCTGCAGCCAGAATAAACTTGGTAAAAATGAATCTTAAAACGCACATCAGTAGGTCGTGGTAATCATTTCACAGTGTATACATTAATCAAAACATCACATGCACACTTCAGTAAGGCTAGGGGAAAACTGTCAGTGGCTTTCCCTTGTCCTTAGGAGAGAATGTTATTCACCTGGTCTCCAAGACCCAGGGGTGGTGTGGCCCCACTATCTCTCCAGAATCCTGTCACCCCCTACTTTCTTCCTAGCCACTCAGGAGGCTCAGACTCACCTGGTAGGCCTGTCCCAGCCCACCCTCTGACATGGCCCTTTTATATACTAATGTGTCTCCACAGGTATTTCCTCTTGTCTTTGCCTAATTAACTTCTGCCTCTCCTCTGCCTGCAGACCTCAGCAGCTGGAGTCCTGTCCTAACTTTTTTGTTGCGTTGAGCCCCCACCCCCACCCTCACCCCCGTTGGAAGACCTTGGGACTCCCTCCCTGTGTCTTTTCTTAGAAGCCCTTTCTAGAACTGTAAGTTAACTCCCAGTTGTGTGATTATTTGAATGACTGTGTCTATTCCTCTGGACTGTAAACCCTACACAGACAGAGATAGTTTCTGGTTTTGCTCTGTAGTTTTTTATTGAAAGTATAAATAATAATTGAACTTCTCACTCAGCAGGAAATTGCTAATGGTACTTTTTTGGCTGCAATGCCTATGAAAAGCCTGACCATTCAGTCCCTGAGCATAACCAAATTACCCTAATTTAGACAAGATAAGAAATGGGGAAATTGTTATTCCTTGGAATAGCCCTGGAAATGCAAGCCTTAAAAGACTGTGTTATAATAAAAAAGTCACTCTGGCAAATGGATCTGTAATATCATTAATAGAATTTGATTCTGCAGAAATTAATTTTGAAAACACTTAGACCTCTTAATTTTAACCCTTTCATTATTTTAAGTAGAAGACAGAGACAGAGATGTGTTCTGCATATATTTCTTACAACTGTTGCTAAACTGAAGGACCTTTCTTGTAACTGTTGCTAAACTGAAGGACCTTAATGAAAAATATTTCTCATTTCTTCTCTCCTTTCTTCCTTTCTTGTTATTCTGAGTTTTTGGCTATCTTTGTACAGTTCCACCTGACTTTAGAACTCTCTCAGAGAAAGAATTCTCACACATTTGGAGAATGCCAGTTTTGAGGAGAACTGTGACAAAAAACAGCTCTGAAATATCTTGAAATTCAAGGTAATTCAACTCAAAGCCATCTCAGCCTGCTCTTCATGATTTCCTTGGGTTTTCATCAAAGCCTTTCCACTCACACACCTGAAATTTTGTTAAACCAATAGATCAACAAGCCTATGGTTTCCTCAACTTGCTAGAGTTGGAAGTTAATCTCTATCCAGAGATGTTTATTAAGTGGAAGTTTGAGTTTGAGGGAAAGCTCCCTGATTTGTGAGGGTTTGCTGGTGCTTCCTACTTGATATCTGCATTAACATTCTTAAGTTACACAAAATTTACAAAGGCAATGGAAACAAGAAGTGATTACATATCTGAGGGGATTTGGGGGATATTGTAAATCAGTCCCTCTGGCTCTGAGGCCTGACTGACATCTTGGCCTTTTGGTTTTGGGAACATAACTCAGTCTCAGTCTTGGGTTCATCTGTGTGTCCTCTTCCCAGTAGAGCATGAAGAACATCTTGAGAGTTTTCAGATTACAGTTTATTAAAATTCTTAAATCATCTCTAAAGAGAAATATAACCTGAGTGAAACAAGGATTTTTTTTTTTTTTAATGACATCAGAATAAAGCCTGGTGTTTTATACTAAATGGTTAATTGTGAATTAACTGTTGGCCTCAAAACGCCATAGAGAGGAATTTCAAGCTTTGGTTGAATTTAAGTTGCATACTTATTGCCATAATAAGTATATTATGCTTAAAGAACATGTCTGCATTCACCCTGTAATATAATATTAAGAAACTTGAGGCCAACTTTCAACAGCTGTAGCAGAAGTTTCAACAATTTTCTTGTGAATTAGGATCATTCTGAATTAGCAGCTTGGTCAGACAGCCAATTTGGACAATTCAGACCCCAACGTGGTATCTTAGGTCTGATTTATTTACTTTGGCTTTCCAGGTAATTCCAAGTCACTAGACAATTGTTCATGGAGAAAATAGGGAAATGCCCTTCTCATGGATATATTTCCTTTCTGGGCAAGGATTTAAATGTGAGTTGGTAAGAATTTGCCTTTCCTATGATTGAAGGAATGACTTAAGGTCTCACATTTTTACTCTTCATTCTTGAAGTCCAGACAGTAACAGAACCTTGTGGGCCCTGGAAAGCCCCTGACAGCATTTGTGAGATGACATGTTTTAATTGACAAAAGAGCCCCTTGGCTAAATTCTTAGCTTTGTAGAACTTGTCAGAAATGTTCAGTTTCAAGCCAAAAAGCTGCCAGAATGAGGGCCAATCATTAATGACAGAAAGATTAGGAGAGCAGAGATCGGCTGGCTGCTCAACAGCTCATAATGAGACAAAATGCTGGGGGAAGTAGGGGTGTCAACTTGGAGCAGTTGACCCATGGCCAATACTAAATAGGAGGGGGCCTCAATATTGAATGCCACCACTTCACACTGGCATTTCTGACGTGCATAGCCTTATCATGCTACAGATATGCTCTGAATGTATTCCTAACTTATTTTCTTTTTCTGTGTTGTGTAATTATGCTGTTTCAGGCCTGGGGGAAGATGGAAAAGTTAAAAAAAAAGGTACTACCCAAATCATTTACTGAATAAATCTTGCATATTCCATTGCTCAATAGACATTCACATACACAGAGGGGACCTCATGTAATCCACTGTGGCTTTTCTTCAGGCTATGGATTATCCCTGAGAAAAGTTCCTGAATTTCTGGGTTATATATGGGTCAGGAAATCAGCTCTTTTAGTTCAGCAGTTGGGATGTTTAAGAAAAAGACAGTGTTGAGATATCTGTCGATGGATGTGAAGATAATTCTGCCCAGGCCCTGGTTGTTGAGGTTTTTGGCTTGCTCTTGACTATTGAGGATAGCCGTGTGTAGCTTTATGTTAGATACAGATAGAGTGGGGAACATTTTCCCATTCACTTCCCTGAAGCCACCCTTCTCACTTCCCTTCAAGTGAGAACAGTAAGATGGATGAAAGAATTGGACTTTAGTCTGTTAGTCTTGGGATTTACTATTAATTCTGAGTTCCTAGAAAAATGGTTGGAATTTGGCTAAGAAACTTCATGAATAGTACCCTTAACTGAGGAATCCTTATCCCCATTAATGTAAGCATTAAGGGAAAAATTATTACTATGTGAATATTTGCACCTTCTTTACCACTCCCACACTGCAAGGGGAGGTTTGCCTTAACCTGCTCCATGTTTGAGCCTTTGCTAGGCAGAGAAGAAGTAACAAGAGATTGGTGAAGGTGGAGAATCTGAGAGAGATCGATTGATTTCCAGAATGTTGCAGAAGGGAAGGGAGTGGATGGGCAGTGAGAAGAGCATGCATTGGCTCAGACTGACCCAAAGGATGTGTGATTAGGGCATTAAAAGAAAGAGCACAATGAGGAGGAACATTTTCCTGGGTCCTTTATGTGTACTTTATTTTTTAAATTAATAAAATATCCTTTAGCATTTTAAAGAGACTCAATAAAATATATTTTTAATTGTTTTTCTGATTAAAATTATGTTCTGCCATCTTTTCTTGTATTTAAACCTTAAATATGCCATTAAATGCATGGCAAAGTGTCTGGGCTTATGTGGGTGACATATATAACAGAAGTCAAGTCCAAAGATGCTGAATGTTAGTGTTAAAAGGGGCAACTATGTCAAAGACCCACATGCCCAGACGTTTGCATGCTGCTGAGCTCAGCTTCTCACACTTGAGTGTGATGTGCTGGTCATGTAGATATCTGAGTATCCCAGCTCTGTGCTGAGGAAATCACAAGAGTCAAGGCTTCAGTACTAGCTGGAACAAATGAGTAGACCAGAGACATAAATATCAACGTGTTCACTTGTGCCTGTTTTGAATATATACATTCCCTGAAATAAAATGGCTTGTTTTAAACCTTGTGTGTAACTAAGGCAGGGCAAGAACTTTAAAGCTAAACAATGCCGTTTTTTACTTTTTTTAAATAAAGCCACTATTTTCAAAAACAAAAGCAGGCAAAAAGAATTACCACAAAGTTAAACAGTCAGTGTTTGGTAATTTTCCATCTGTACCATAGCAATTTTCACTAGCAATTAAAAAAAAAAAAAGTCCTGTCTTAAGCACAGAACAGGTTTGACCATGAAAGTAAACTCCCATCCTGCTTGTGATTGAATGTGACTTCCAGATTTATAAGCTCACAGCCCACTCATGTCACATTAGTCATTGAAGTGGGCAAGGTTTGGCTTTGAAAGATGTTTACAATATTTTTTAGGTTCTGTAATAAGCAAGTGTCCAGTGAAGTTCACCATGTGGACCCCAGAAGGCCACTGCCTGACAGTTCACTGCCTGTGTTACCAGCCAAGTGTTGCTGCCTTGCTCAGTGACAGAGGCTTACATGATATCAAAATGACGTGGTGATACTTAGTCATAAGATGTTGAAAGACCTTTATCTAAAGTGTTCTACATACCAATCCTCAGTGAAATCATCCTTTTAAAAAGTTTGGCAGATTAAAGTTTTACACATGCCATGGGCAGGAAGCCAGCCGTTTCTGGGAATACAGAAAAGGTGCAGATTTGTATCTTCTTCATGTTTTCATGTAGTGTGAATTCACTGTGCTCAAATAATTATACTTAAACCTTGTCTGAGAACTCAGAGTTGGAAAGGAGTGGTGATGACTATAGAATAACTTGGCTGTCTTCGTTTCTTATATCCCAGGCCTCAACCAGGGAGGGCTCAGCATAATAGGTAGTTACTTCCAAACCTGGGCATTTGGAGGCCCATAGGGCTTTGTGTACTGGGAATTGGAAGGAGGTGGTTAGCAGTTAGGGGATAAAGAATGGCCAGAGGACCTCATGTATGCTCACCCTTACACACAGTTCATGTAACCTCAGCGCTAGCTGTTTAACAATGTCCCTTCTTCTCTCTGTAACTGCTCCCAGGCTACTGTATGCTCTCTGAGACAGCTTCTCTTCATTTCACAGTTGCCTTTTGTGTTTCTTTTAACAAGATTTGTACACATCTTAAGGAGGATAAAGGAAGAAACAGGAAGACCTATATTGCTTTGTTTTTAGCCTCCCCACGCCAAACTGGTCTTTAAGATACCCTCTGTTTGGTTAACTGCATGGAGTTCCTCCTTTCCTCCTTTTTATTCAAAGTTTTCAACACAATGCTTGAATTACTGTGAATTAAAATAAAAATTTTTGAGAGCTGATCTAAGATGCCCTGAATATCAATTAGGTGTGTGTTTGACTGAATGTAACAGAAAACCTGAAGATATTTTAAAAATAAAAAATACATTTATGTCAGGTAACAAGAAAGCTGCAACAGGGATGATATCCAGGCTCCATTTGTCTTCCTGCTCTGCCACCTTTGGTGTTTGAATTTTCATCCTCATGGTTGCAAGATGGCTATACTTGGAAGCACTGCATGTGTATTCCAGGTAGGAATAAGGAAGACAAAGAAAGAAAAAAGGGGCTGAGGCTGAAAAAGGGCAAAAGGGGCAGGCCTAATGACTCTTCAAAAGCTTTCTAGAATGGTCACCCTAAGACATCCACTCATACCTTATAGCTCAGAATTGGCTCTCATGTCTACCTGTGCTACACAGATTCTCTAACTTCCAGATCAGAGTAAGGGGGTGCATAGCATTTGTGTACTTTTGTGAGGATTTTGAACACTGTTTAAAATAATTCAAAGGAAGTACAAATCTTAGGTCCATGATAGTAGCTTTGAGAGGGGTTTAAATAGTTTGGATCACCATAGGGGTGGCCCTATGTAGTCTGAGACATTCCCAACTAAAGCCTGTGCTTTTGGCCTGATTGCTCCTAGTAGTATCTTTATTCACTTCAACACATAAACTTGTTTTTATGAGGAATGTCATGCTATTGTGAGGAAGTTGAACGTATTTTACGGGAATAGCTATATATCCAGGGCCTAGATTCTACCATTCACAATTTTACTACACTTGTCTTATCTCAGATATCTCCATCCCCATCAGGCCATCTCTTTGGATGTGTTTCAGAGTAAATTACAAACATCAGTACCCTTCTCTTCAATTACATCATTGACCAGAGTTCTGTATTTATTTACAATTTTTCTGCTTTTGAAGTAAAATTAACATAAAATAAGATGTAATCTTACATATGTATTTGCTGAATTTTGACAAATGTATAACCTAATCCCCTATCAAGACATAAAGCAGTAGCATCACCCCAGAATATTCCCATATGGTCTCTCCTTGTCAGTCCTCACTCCCTCTACCCAGACGACCCACTGTTTTGATTTTTTCAAAATAGGTTATTTTCCTTGTTCTAGACTTCAAATAAATAGAGTCATGCAGGAGGTAGTCTTTTGAGTAAGGTTTATTTTGCTCTGCAGAATATTTTTGAAAATTACCTGTGTTGTTGTATGTATTATTGCAGAAACTTATCCTTCTACTCTTTCTATAAGAAGCAAACAAACTCTGGATCCCAGCTGAATCAGAATCACTCAGTGTCAAGGGTGATTAAAAAAAAATATGGGGAGCAAAGACCTTTAAAACTATCAAAGAAATGCTGTTCCCCTCTGTAGCAAAGTATGTAAACTCCTAGAAGTAAAGTTATGTTTGGTTCTCTATTTCACAAAAAGGAATGTGAGTTTTGGAACTTCTAAATGGCCCATTTTAAATTTAATGTCTCTCTAAGAGATATAAATTAGCAGCAGCAAAATATTATGGCCCTTTGGATGCTTCAGGCCATGAATTGTAAATTAAAGTTGGTTTAGCTATTTGGTGGGACGTAACCATACTAGAAAGAGCCGTTAAATATTGTATGGTGTCTAAATGTACTTGCAACAATGGGCACCGTTCCTGCCCCCTGACACATTTTTGTTAGAGTGAGAAAGAGAACAACTGAGAATGTACATAAAAATATCCCCAGTTAACAGAAGTTGAAATGAATTAGAGACATAAAGAACACACATGTTTGCACTTAGACATGGTATATAGCCAATTTTTTCATGAAGAGTGCCTTATTACTTTTGCTTTGCGTGGTATCCTAAATGTTGAACATTTGACAAGGGGAATTCCCCTCCCTCCTTTCTTTCCCTACAGTATATATTAAACTAATTGCTTTATTTTAACAAGGGGGACCCTGTTTCCCTAACCATCCTCTGGACCCCCAGCTTGACCTTCAACTCCAAGGATCTTTGCTAAGAGATAATTGCACTCCCAATGTGATTTAATGCACTTTGGCTCTTGTGCTTCTCGTCTTCTCGGTCTTAGCAACATTTTTAACTCTCAAAGGGTCAGGTTCCCATCCTCTATAATTCTTGGAAAGTCACATAAAACTTAAATGTGGCCCAGAGTTTCCTTATCATTTGTAATTTCCATAATATGCTCAGAGTCACAAAACTGTCTAGAGTTTCAGGGATGAACGATTTGTTGTCTTCCGTGAATAAAATTCTCTGAAGAGTAAAGTAAGGAACGCCAGTAGGATTAAAACTGTCATGGGAAATTGTAAATAAAACTCCTGCCATAATCTACAGGGCCTTCTTTTAGATCTACCTTGACAAACACTCATTTCTTTGGCTGTTTCTCAAAAATTCCTCATGATTGAAGTAAACATGCAGGAAAAATTGGCAATGAGATGAGGGATTTGTCCTCCTGTCAGTGCAGGTGGAGGGGTGGAGAAACATGCACCCAACTCAGTGTTGCCATCTCAGCACCCAGTATCCTTCTTCCCTGAGGACTTTCCCTTTATCCAGCTGTTCCCAACCCCTGTGGCAGCATGGAATTCTGCAAGGTCACTGAAGATTCTGTGTTTCCTTCCCACTTCCCTTTTGTTCTTTAGGTTTTTCTGACAGGTTGCTGTGTCTCTCTAACTCTATTGTAGTCCTTGAGCACAGGAGCTATGCACTATCATTTTTTTTTATATCATGTTTTATTTATTTTAATTACAATGTATTTTTATGAGTTTACAGTGTTTTCTGAGTCTCAGGGCTTTTTAAAATGCACAGTTGTGGGGAATAGATCAAGTGATCATTAAGGTATCTCCAGCTCTCTGAATTTACTCAGTAATTTTAATGTTATTTAAGGTAAATTTCAGTCTCTGCGCCTGTAGCACACTGGTTATGGGGCCAGCCACATACCCCGAGGGTGGCTGGTTCAAACCCGGCCCCAGCCAGCTAAACAACAATGACGACTGCAACAAAAAATAGCCGCCAGGTGTTGTGACGGATACCTGTAGTCCCAGCTACTAGGAAGGCTGAGGCAAGAGAATCGCTTAAGCCCAAGGATTTGAGGTTGCTGTGACCTGTGATGCCACGGCACTCTACTGAGGATGACATGATGAGACTATCTAAAAAAAAAAAAAAAAAGATAAATTTCAGCATCTGATCACAGCCTCCACAGCATCCATCATTGGTTTCAATGGATTAATGTCAGCATTCATTCTCTTCTTCTCCCCAGAGGAGTGTCTTCATATCATTAATTCATCTGGAAACTCTATTCCCAGATTAGCACACCTGAGGGTTAGCCTGGGCTTTGTATATGAAAATGGACAAAGGCCATAGATTGGGCTCAAATTTATGTTCCACTATGTCTATTCATATTGGGCAAGTTACTTAATCTTTCTGTGCTTTGGTTTTCTCATCTATAAAATGAGAACAACATTAATCCTCTGTTTTAGGATTAGTATGAAATTTGAATGAATTAATAAAGTGCTTAGAACAGTGCTTTCCAAGTGGTAAATGCTACATAAGTGTTAAAAAAGAACTCAGGGCTTCACTATCAGGCAAGGAAGCCATTTATAGTTCTCACACTTAGGGGTGTGTTGGGGGGGCAGTAAATAGAGTGTGGAAAGGACACCACAGGTGAAGACAGAGTATGTCTGTGTGGGTTGTTGTTTAAATGGTGTGACTTTTGGATCTTCTTGACTTTCAAAGTATTTTGCCCTTGGCTTACTGAGGCCTGAAATTCCACAGTCACACCCTCTTATGCCTTTGATGTCTGCCAGACAAGGACTTTGTCCTCCACTGGAGGGCACAGAGAGGAGAGAAAGTGAGAGAGAGAGAAAGCATATTAAGAGCTGAGAAAGGGAAGGAGAAAGGAGGTGGGGGACAAGAGGATGTGGTACACCTTTTGGGGATGGGATACAATTATAAGAGGGTCCTTATCTAACAAAAGCAATCAATGTAACCTGGTTCTGTGTAGCCTCAATGAATCCCCAACACTTTAAAAAAAGAAAAGACTTTCTGTGCATTTTCATTCCCACAGTAGGTTTATCAGATTCTTCCTGAGAGGGTAAAAGAAATCAAGAGATTGTTGAGTGCCTACCTACTATGTGGAAGATATGAAGGAAAAAAGAAAGATTGAGAGCCTTGGCAGGGATAGCATAGAGAGCTGGCTTTTCTTCCACAAGTGTTGGTGTCTGGCAGAGCAGTTTGAATCCCAGCTCAGCTATTTACTAGTTGGATGCTCTTGGGAAATTACCTTAATCATAAACTCTGATCTTCAGGCTTCCCATCCACAAAGATGGCCTCAAAAGGTTGTAGGAATTAAACCTCTTCAGTTATTTGAAATGATTAGTGGTGCCTCTAAAAAGCAAGCCCTCAATAAATGGTGTTACTGCTACTAATTAGCTGTCTCCTTTTAGGCAAGGACCAAGCATGTTTCCTATATAATCCCATGGCAAAGTGCCAGGGGTCCAGAGCATAATACACATTGATCATGATGATGAGAGTGAAACATTATCTTCCAGGAAACAGAAATGAACTTGAGCTTTGTGCAAAGATTTCTTTAGTTTTTCACCATTCTGAGAGTTGGGAAGATGAACTAGAATACCCTGGGCAGGAGATATGTAGAGGCTAGCAGTAGCTTGGGCAGTGGTGATGCCAGAGACTCGGCTCTCTGCCAGCTCACCAAATACCAGAGAGGTGGTCTGTGCATATGATGGCTCTTCCAGCTCAGGAAGAAGATGAGGAAGCTTCTGAACACCTCAAGATCTCTTCTGATTGAAACTGTGAGAGATGCAGTGGGCTGCCACTCACACCCCGTTTGGGTTACTGTGAATCCTACCTGCACATTAAGTCTTAACCTTCCTTTGGTTCTTCTTTAGGAATCCCTTCCACCCCAAGCCATGGTGTGGCTTGGTGAGCCAGAGGGCATAGCTAACATCTGGAAGGAAGGGGAAGAGGCACTGGCAACCAGGTACTCTCATGAAATACTTTCTCTGCCAGAACATCCATTTCAAATAAGTCAGTGGCATGGCCTTCTTGCTAATGTTAATTCATTTCATTATTGGAATTTGGGGAGAGGAAATGGATTTCCTGTATCCGGCCTGCCACAGGAGGCCATGGGATAGCATATGTTATTTTCCAAGGTGCTCCCTTGTGGCTTTCTCCTGGTACCTGCTGTTGACCCAGGCCCACTGTGTCTCATTCCTCTGGTGAGAAGGACATGGCTTTTCTGAAAGTCTCAGAGTTGTCCCCCCCAGTTACAGGCCACAATTTTCAACCTAATTCTATTAGTTAGTTTTTATTTTTGAATAACTTCTAACCACAAATTTTTCATTTCTGTCTGTGGCTAATTAGTGTAGATAGTGGCAACCCATAAGTGTATGAGTTGGCATGGTTTCAATTCCTGAGCAAGTGAGTTATATCATGGTCAGATATAGTGCCTCTAAAATGTCCAGCTGTTTTAACAATCCAGCAATCAAAATGGGTTCTTGGTGTTGGCCACCAAGGATACTACTTGGTAAGATCTGTATGAATCTACCATCAACACAGAGAAAAAACACTTTCTGGAGGAAGTGGTGTTGATGTGAGCATTCATTGGTATTGTATGAATAGTACAGTTTTCCAGTGCTCTATGTTGCCTGGCTGGAGAGTAATGGCTGTTCACAGGTGCAATCATGGTGCACTGTACCGTCGAACTCCTGGCCTCAACAGATGCTCTGCCTCAGACTCCCAAACAGGTGGGATTACAGATGCACCACTTTTGTGTGGCTCTTTAATCATATTTTTATTTATTTATTTTTAGCTTTTTTTTTTTTTTTTTTTTTTTTGAAGTTTCTCCCTCTCTCTCTCTTTTTTTTAAAAGTAAATCATAGATGTGTACATTAATGCAATCGTGGGGTACAATGTGCTGGTTTTATATACAATTTGAAATATTTTCATCAAACAGGTTAACATAGCCTTCATGGCATTTTCTTAGTTATTGTGTTATGACATTTGTATTCAACATTTAGTAAATTTCACATGTATCCTTATAAGATGCACCATAG
>CAUYPK010123483.1:0-24234 GCA_963574355.1 Loris lydekkerianus | reverse complement strand
ACGAGCCTTCACACACGGACTGTGCCATGATGGTGGTCACACGTGAGGCTGGAGGGGATCCGCTGTGGGAGCGAGCCTTTACACACTGCCTGTGCCATGATGGGGGTCGCACGTGAGGCTGGAGGGGAGCCGCCGTGGGAGCGAGCCTTCACACACTGGCTGTGGTGGCACTCACCTGCCGTCCCAGCTACTCTGGGGGCCGAAGCAGGAGGACCAAGCGTTCTGGGCTACAGTGAGCTATGATTGTACCCCTACACTCCAGCCAAGGCAACATAGGGAGATTTCATTTCTTAAAAATATGAAAAAAGGTGTTTTCCTTAATTAGAACTATCTTTTAGAATTTACTTCCAGAAATAGGGTCAGTAGGTCAAAGTGTGTCACTCTTGATGACTGTTGCCAAATTTTTTAATAAAATGTTGAGCTAATTATTCTGCCCCAAATTGCATGTGTATGCAGATGTCATTTTTAGCACAACCTTATTTCATTGCAGAGAGAACGTCTTACTTACGTTGCATGTTGCAAAGGACAGATTATCTTATAGATCCTGCAGTCATTCTGAGAAAGGACCAGTACTGCGAGGTCAGAGTGATGGAAGGCTCTGCAGTCTCTTCAGCCCACATGAGTACTAAGGCGCTGGTTAGAGCCCAGCATGGACAGCCTCGCTCCACGTTCTTAGTCTCTTTATTAAGCAATTCTAAATTAGTATATGCAGCAATTTCTTGTTATTTCTGAATTTACCAATAAATTTTAATATATGATTGAAAATTATTAAAACTGTGAGTATTCACGGAGGATTAGGACAGGGTCTTCCTGATGCATCTCATTCGAGCTCCTCTTTTATTGGCATTTCCCTAATGACTGACGGTGTTGGGCATCATTTCACGTGTTTATTGGCCATTTGTATATCTTCTTTGGAGAAATGCCTGGACTCTTTTGCCCACTTTTAAGTTGGGTTGTTTTTTCCCTGCTGTCCTGATGGCAGCTCTTTGTAGGACACCCCGTTCTACCCATTGTCATTTCACTTTTTCTTGATAGTGACTTTGATGCAGAAACCTTTTTGGTTTTGATGAAGTCAATTTTATCTATTTTTTTCTTTTGTTGCTTGTGCTTTTAGTGTCAATATTTAAGAAACCAAGGCTGGGTGCAGTGGCTCACACCTGTAATCCCAGCACTCTGGGAAGCTGAGGTGGATGGATTACCTAAGCTCGCTCGCGAGTTTGAGACCAGCCTGAGCCAGAGCCAGACCTTGTCTCTAAAACTAGCTGGGTGTTGTGGCAGGCGCCTGTCGTCCCAGCTACTCAGGAGACTGAGGCAAGAGAATCACTTGATTCCAAGACTTTGAGGTTGCTGTGAGCTATGATGCCATGGCACTCTACCTAGGGCAACAAAGTAAGACTCTGTTTAAAAAAAAAAAAAAGGTATATATATATCCATACTGTATCCAAAGTCATGAACGGTAACACTTAAATGCTTCCTTCTGAGATGTTGGTTGGTGCTGTTACATATAGGTCTTTGTTGCGTTTTGAATTAATTTTTGTACGGAGTGGGATGAAGTCTTGACCAAGCATAACTTGGACTTATGGGCCATTTTTCACTTTGAGAATGTCTCCTACAGGAGTGGCAGGTGAATGCATTACTGAGATGACGTGAAGTGTGTAATCACAGAGAAGGTGGATTCCGGCAGTTGAAGGAGGAGGCAGCACCCTGGGGTTGACTCATTCTTCCCCCATGCTAGGTGGCAAAAGGGGAGTGAGGCCAGATGTGATGGCTCATGTTTGCAGTCTCTGCACTCGAGGGGGTGGCAGGATGGCTTGAGACCAGCCTGAACAACATAGTGAGACCCTATTTCTACCAAAAGAAATGAGAAACTAGTGGGGCGTGATGGGTCATGCCTGTAATCCCAGATATTTCGGGAGAGTGAGGTGGGAGGATCCCTTAGGTCCAGGAGTTTGAGGCTGCAGTGACCTGTGATGATACCACTGCACTTCAGCCTGGGAGAGAGAGCAAGACCCCATCTTTTAAGAAATTTAAAAAGAGGAGATGAAAATTCTGTCACAATGAGAGGTTCTCATGTTAGCAAAGAACATTGAAATTCTGTGGCTGCAAAGGCTGCCCTTCCTAACAGTGGAGTTCACTTGCTTTTTGAAGCCTCATGGGCAGGTTTGGAGAGAATCTCAGTCAAGGCTGATGCACCATAGCTAGGGACACATCCACGAAATTGCAAATGACAAATGGAACTCACTCTGGCATTATTTCCAGCCGCCCTGCCTCGCCAAGGAATTCAAGGACAAGTTGTGTGTCAGCATGTTGAAGAATGCCGTTTACATCAAAAGTTAATTAGAAAATCACTGTGTGTTCATTTGTTGCCACTAGAATGCCAGGAGTTAGCTCAGGCTCTAGTGGGACTGTTTTGGCTGGTGGTACTAGTGTGTGTGAGACCTGCAGAAGCCCGTGGGGGGTGTAGCTGCCTTTCCCATGTCTGACTCACTGCTGCTGGAGCACTCGGCTGCCGCAGACATCATACAGCCAGGTGGGCTCACGCTTCTGGCTGGCCTTTCCACGGTGTCCCAGAGCCAGCGGTGCCGTGATCGTGTCCATCTGGTGCTATTAGGTTAATGAGCAGCTGAACGCAGGAGCTGGTACTTCTGAAACTATTTAATTGATGAATGTTCCATTCACAAGAAGTTAAAATCATCTTGTGCTATTAATATTCAGAAACATGTTCTGGGCACTTTATTTTCCCTGCATATAATTGGAGCCGTCAGTGGAGACAGGAGGGGAGGGAGAATTTAGGTGCTACGAGACGGGGACCAGTAAGGAGAGGAGTGTACCCCGAAATTACCCCTAAAGGAGGCAGCTAGATAGACTGTGGTTTGCTTCTAGTTCAGGTCCTGAACCTGTTCAGCTGGAAAACACCTGCAGGCCTCAGCTGGCGCCTCCGCAGAGCCCTGGGCTCAACAGAGGCACCTCCAGGGTGCCTGGCACTGGGCGAGGTAGCCTCCACTGCGATATGCACACTACTCACCGGCTTATGGTATGCAGAGTTCTGTACTGTCTGTATTTCACACGTCAGAAAGAGCGTGCACACACCTCAGGTCAGGGATGAGGGTCACACGTGACTTCTCTCCCAGACTGACCACAGGACAGATGGCGCACTTGCTCTTCACTGCCACCGGTCCTCACCCTGCCCTTCTTCCTTCCCATGAGTTTCTTCTCCCTGCTCTTTTGTCCTCTCCTCCTTTGATTTCCTCAGTCTGAGCTGCTGCATCACACGTGTTTCCCCCTCATCTGGAGGCATAAAGCGAATGTTCCTCTGAGCTAGAAGGAGAGCCCAGAGTGTAGGCAGGTGGAGGAGAGCACATTTCAGCTTTTTGTTTTAATTACTTTATTTTTTAATGGACAAAATATTCAATTTTGTCTTTAGTTACAAAACATTTGGTCCATCTTCCAGCCCCACTGAGGAACAGCGGGTCCTCCTAACTTCCCACACCTCCTGGTGGTGTCCTTAGGTTAGACAGGGGTTAAACTGGGAGGCTGAGAAGGGGCTGTGCGGACTCAGAAGAATGCTCCAGGTGTAGAGTACACGGTGCTTACTCCAAAAGGCTTTGTCGAGGACATTTTTATTATTTTTTTTTTGAGACAGTCTAATTTTGTTGCCCTCGGTAGAGTGCTGTAGCGTCACAACTCACAGCAACCTCAAACTCTTGGGCTCAATTGATTCTCTTGCCTCAGCCTCCCGAGTAGCTGGGACTATAGGCACCTGCTACACACCTGGCTAGTTTTTAGTGAAGAGGTCTTGCTTTTGCTGAGGCTGGTCTTGAACTCCTGAGCTCAGGCGATCCACCTGCCTCAGCCTCCCAGGGTGCTGGGATTATGGATGTGAGCCCCCATGCCCGGCCCACTCGAGGATGGTTTTGAGAAGACTCCCTGGCTGTTGTCGCTGGTGGGGCCTCCACAGCCCCTGAGTCATTGATGCCAGGTGGCTCAGGGATCTGAGGGGCACCAGCCCAGGGCATGACTTCTTAGACAGAGAGAGCAGCTCAGGTGACAAGATAGAATGAGAACAGAGGCTGTAATTCAAGTATTTGGTTCTTTGTATTTAAAAGCACCACATATTTTAAGTAAACTAAGCTTTAGGGTCTGCCACAGGCCATCTGCATCCCTGACAAGGCCAGGCAGGACCCAGCATGAACATAGAAGGTATGTTTAGTGGAAGACGTCCCCTTAGTCGCTCAGCACCATCTCCCTGTGTTCTTGGTTTCTGCAGCTCAGCCACCTCCCGGCCACTTTTCATACCAGGTCCGAAGGTGCCACATGGACTCACACCTCACAGTCAGGTCAGAGCTCTGCACGTATTTTCACAGGGAAGTTCTGGCTCTCCGACTGTTCCTCTTCCAGACTCAGCTGGCTTCTTCTAGGCACTTCTGTTTTGGTCTGCGTGGAGTGTGGACATAGCCGAGGCCATTCTTAGTTTGTTATGTTAGAGCGTGGAAAGCTTCAGGTCAGGCTGAGGAGTGTGGAGAGTATGTTGTCCCAGCGAGCTGTGACCAGTTTCTTTCCTTTTTCTTTTTCTTTTTTTAATTGTTAAATCATAGCTGTGTACATTAGTGCAATCAAGGGGTACAATGTGCTGGTTTCATATACGATCTGAAATATTCTCATCAAACTGTTCAACGTAGCCTTCCTGGCATTTTCTTAGTTATTGTACATAGACATTTGTATTCTGCCTTCAGTAAGTTTTGCCTATACCCTCTAAGATGCACCGTAGGTGTGGCCCCACCCGTAACCCTCCCTCCACCCTAACCTCCCCCCTCTGTGACCAGTTTCTAAATCCACAAAGCGAGGCCACAGCCACATGGGAGAGCCCCAGGGAGCTGTGCTGTGCACCTGAGTCCTTGTCCTGTGGCTGGTGGTTGTGGGGGTCACCCCCATGGAAAGACTTACACTTGGAGGAAGGGGTGTGGGTTTTGTGTTTTTGTAGATCAAGCTCATTATTGATAATCTCAAGGGTAGTGGAGGGAGAATGGCAGGGATCCTCCTTTTCAATCATGGCATTCTTAAAAAATATTAACAAATTCCACAAGTTTGGAACAATTAGTTTTGTTCCTTAAGGGTTTTCCTGACGTTGAGTCGTGAGTATAGGAGTGTCTGTGCTGTACACTTCACCCTCCCTCTCTGCCCACGCCTTGTGTTTTATTGTGGGACAGTTTCCAACCATTTCAGAAACTGCAGAGAGAATAATAAAATGATCATGTCTATGCATAGATATCCCCGAAATGTACAAGTATTCACTCTATCTTTTCATTTTTGTGGGTATTTTAAGTAAATTATAGACATTATAATGTTTTACCACCCAAATACTTAAATATGCATTTCTTTTTTCAAAAACGGACATTTTCTTTTCAGCCACAATCTAATTTCTCAAGGAAGGGTGTCTGTTGCCATGCCAGCCTCCTGCCCTCAGCAGCCTCCCGCCTTCAGCAGCCTCCCGCCCTCAGCAGCCTCCCGCCCTTAGCAGGCACTTCTGGTGTCCGGCCTGGCCCTGGCACTGGCCGTGGCACAGAATGACACGGACAGAGTCGGTTTTCACGTGGCTTAGCACAAAGCTCAGATGTGGCGCTTGCCTGTAGCTCTCTTACTAATGAAATAATTAGTTTTCTTTCAGCCAGCTTGCTTCTGAAACGTGAAGGGCAACTCTGAAATGGCAAACTCCTGAACTTAATTTGTATCTTGTCCTGATTGTGGGCCTGAGGTTGCTAAAGAGAGCAAGTTTTTCTGTACATTAAAAAGTAAAGTTATTTAAAGTTTACAAATTCGGAAAGCTTCTTCTATTTTTTTTTCTAATAATACCAAATGGCATAATGTTTAGTTAAAAATATCAGATGATTGGCATGCTGACTTCATGCGGGGTGGTTTGGTTTTTTTTAAACCTGGATTAAATAAAATATGAGAGTTGAAGAATTTTGCTTGTTTTTACTTTTCATGGTGTATATATTGCCACTTTGCACTATTTCCCCAAATTCCATTTTAAAATGGAATACAGGGTCTGACAATTGTTTGCAGACTTCACCGCCCAGGCAGCTGCGCATGGGCTCCGTGACCTTGTTTATCTGGGTCTGTTTCACAGCCATGCTCGTGTTGACATGTGGCCACGTCTTGCTGTGTGGCATTCCTCATTGCATGTTTTTTTGTGCTGTTGTGAGAATGCCTGATCTTGAATTAGAGCAGCAAACATTCACAAATTTGTTAAACTTGGCAAGAGTAGAAGTGAAATCAGGGACACGTTAGTGCAAGTTTATGGGGATATAATGCCTTTAAAGGACTTTGGACTTAATTCTAAGGGTTCTGGCAGAGGAAAGACTTGTTTTAGTATTTCCTCTTCAAAGGCTTACTCTGACTGTAGGGAGGGAGGACAGAAGAGTGAAAGCAGAGAATGTTCTGGAATGTGCGAGAGATGCTGGTACTTAGCCTAAGGCTGTGGCTTTGGGTGGGGGCAGTCTGACCCCAGGAGACGCTTGTCTGTGTCGGGACACACTGGTTGTCACAAGTGGGCTGGTGGAAGTGCTGGTGTCTTGTGGGTGGAGGCTAAACGCTTCTGACATCCTGCCAGGGACAGTCCCCCCAGGAAAGAAAGTTCCAGGCCAGAGTGGCCATGTTGCCCACGACAGAGCCCCTGGCTAGGGTATGTGCAGGGAAGGAGCTGGGTTACCCATGGAGGGGAAACTGGGGGTGTGGACATGCTGTGCTTCCAGACACAGACAGTGCTTGCCCCAGTTCCCTGGAACAAGTCAGGCCAGGCCTTCGGCATACTCTAAAACAAGCGAGGGTCCTCTAAGCAGCAAGGTGCTTGCCCACCTTCTAACCCCTACAAGCCTCCCGACATGCCCCCCACCCAGGCCGTCCCTGCCGCTGAGCCTGTGCTATGGGAGGGGCCACATTAAGCCCAGGGGCTACCGCCTGCCCTGTAGGGTTCTCTGGGCCTTGATGTGAAATCAAATTAATGGCTTAGTCCCTCATGGCCTTGTCCTCCTTCTAGAGCTCCTGAGCACCAGCTGGCCTGTGGCTGCCAGTGGGGACTAGCACCTTGGGGTAAGGACTGGAACATGGACCGACCTGTCTGCCCTCCACATCCACCTGGATGAAAGGCCTTGAATGTGGGTCTCTCCCCATCTGTAACGTGGACATGATGCTAGATGACATCAGGGTGTCATCTAGATGAAGGGGTGATGGCCTGTCCTGTCAGTGGCCCTGTCCCAGGTCTTCAGCCAGGGTTTGGCAGAGTCCTGTGTCTGTCCAAACTATACCCCACCCCAAGCAGCCTCCTCGAGCCTAGGGAGCAGGGTGTGCAGCCTGTCACCTGCCTGGAGTGCCAGCCGCTTCCCCGCTGCCGCCTGCTCATGGCACAAGGCCAGAGAGGGGTCCCGGATTATTGCTCCTTGGAGGGGAAGCTCTAGTGGCCTGGCAGGTCTCACAACAGGATCAGCCAGAGTCTGCGCACTTGGCTGTCAAAAACACTGTGACCATGACAGGTCACGCAGGACCCCCTTCACACACAGATGTACCACACAGGCACAGTGACAGGCAGTGCCATTTCAATAGGCTGCAATGTGGGAAAGGGGATCAATCTGTGACCACAGCACAACAGGTACCCATGAACCCACAAGCCAACAAGAGCTGTAACACTGAACACCCCTGCACTGACCGTGGGGCTCCTCTACTGCTCCCGGCTCACCGTCAATACCCCGAACTCTGTGGGCTTTCGACTGGTCACTTTGCATCTTCTGTATTCACTAAGACTCCTGCTTTTCTCTCAGACTTTAAATTTAGTAAAGGTCGTGATGCTGAGTGTGCCGCAGGCTTCCCATAACCGGCTGTGACCTCGTGCCCTGGGCCCTGCGGCTGAGTGCGCCTGCCGCTCACTTCCCCACGTCTGGCTGCTTCCTCTCTCTTTCCTGTTTGTTTTCTTTGCACTGGTGCATCTTGTGTTTGCTTTTAAGAACGGTGATGTGCTGACTTTTCCTTTCCATGTGTTCTTTGGAAGTATACAGTAGTTTCTTGTGTAATGAAAAATAGAGTTGCCAGATCAGAGCTTCTGATAATGTTCAATTTTGAGAGGTAATAGTAAAGTGTTTTCCAAAGTGCTTATACATTTTACTCTTCTATGGCGATGTTTGAGATCCCGCACGCGCCCACGTTCGCCAGTGCTCCGTGCTGTCCCTCCCATCAGGGGGAAGCTGGGGAGGATACCTGTGCCTGGTCTTGACTTGCAGTTCTCTGATGTCTCCTGGTGTCGCCTGTCTTTCCATGCCACATGCACCTCCGCAGCTGAGAGGTGCCTGAGTCTCTTACTCATTGTTGGATTTTTGGCCCTTTTTACTAGTTTATAGGACTCCTGGCACATCTGTGGAATGGTGGTCTCATGTTGGTGAGTGCTCCTACCCCTCTGCACCACAGGCCAGTACCCAGGGCTCAATTCTGGTTATGACAGACACTGTGCAAGAAACGTCACCCAGGTTACGGGTCCTCATCTTTTTGAGTGTCACCTCCCTCTAACTGGAGCTTATCGCCTGAAGCTGTCTTTCTCATGGATCTCCTCATGGCAAACCTCTGAGGCCATGTGTACCTAAGAATATTTTTATCCTGCTTTTGAATTTTGACTGACAGTATGGCAGGATAAAATTCTAGGTTTTAACTTCTTTTTCTTCAATCAATTAAAAAATATTACTCCATTGTCCTCCTGTTTCCTGCATTAATTTGATTCTTGTTTTGCTTAACGTGACATGCTCTTTCTCACTAGAAGCTTTTCATGTCTTTTCATTGTTGTCATTACTTGTAATCTTCATGATGTGCACCTAGTTCACAGATGTCCTTCATATGTGAAGTGGATCATAACGTGTCACAGAATGTGGTTAGAGTTCTACAGGGCACATGAGAGGACCAGGACAGTGACTGCCAAGCAGTGAGGAGGCTCTGAGGAGTGTCGGCACCTATGTCTGCGTGACTGTCCCCACACAGGCTGCAGTGTTTGCGTGACTGTCCCCACACAGGCTGCGGTGTCTGCGTGACTGTCCCCACACAGGCGGCGGTGTCTGCGTGACTGTCCCCACACAGGCTGCGGTGTCTGCGTGACTGTCCGCACACAGGCTGCGGTGTCTGCGTGACTGTCCCCACACACAGGCTGCGGTGTCTGCGTGACTGTCCGCACACAGGCTGCGGTGTCGGCGTGACTGTCCCCACACACAGCCTGCGGTGTCTGCGTGACTGTCCCCACACAGGCTGCGGTGTCTGCGTGACTGTCCCCACACACAGCCTGCGGTGTCTGAGTGACTGTCCGCACACAGCCTGCGGTCTCTGCGTGACTGTCTCCACACAGGCAGCGGTGTCTGCGTGACTGTCTCCACACAGGCAGCGGTGTCTGCGTGACTGTCTCCACTCAGGCGGCCGTGTCTGCGTGACTGTCCGCACACAGCCTGCATTGTCTGAGTGACTGTCCGCACACAGGCTGCGGTCTCTGCGTGACTGTCTCCACACAAGCAGCAGTGTCTGCGTGACTATCTCCACACAGGCGGTCGTGTCTGCGTGACTGTCCGCACACAGCCTGCGTTGTCTGAGTGACTGTCCTCACACAGCCTGCGGTCTCTGCGTGACTGTCCGCACACAGGCTGCGGTGTCTGCGTGACTGTCTCCACACAGGCAGCGGTGTCTGCGTGACTGTCCGCACACAGCCTGCGTTGTCTGAGTGACTGTCTCCACACAGGCGGCGGTGTCTGAGTGACTGTCCGCACGCAGGCTGTGGTGTCTGCGTGACTGCCTGTGTGACTGTCCACACAGTCCCGCAGGTGTTCTCAGCCATTTTTATTATCTCTATCTCTGCCTTTTCTTTTACATTTCCTCTCCTTGCAATACCTTGATGTTGGGAGGTAGAGGAGCACAGGGAGCCGAGCGCCCAGGGACTGTCACAGCTGGTCACATGCAGAGATGCAGCATAAGTAGTTCCCTTGAGTACATGTGGTACGTTCGCAGTCTGTGAAAACTAGGTCAACATAAGGAGGTAGGCAGTGGTGGTCAGCTGTGGAGAGTCTATTGTAGTGTAAAACTTTGGTCCCTAACCCCGGGCTTGTGTCCCTGGCTGAGCTCGGCCTCCTGTCCCACCAGCAATGGCATTAGAGTCTCACAGAAATAGGAATCTTCTGTGACCTGGGGGCTGAGGGCCATCTGGGCTGCTGCTCCTACAAGACCTAATGCCCAATGGCCTGAGGGGCAGCTGTCGTGTGCTGGGGTCATCCAGAAACCCTTTCCCTGACCCCCATGTGGAAATATTATCTTCCATGAACCCAGTTCCTGGTATCACAAAGGTTGACAACTGGTTGTGTAAAATACAAAACCAGCTGTTAGCAATTCTGGTGTAAAGAGAATTTGTCTTCTTGGCTAAAGTGAACTCTGTGGATTTTCAGTGACTGGCTTAACTGTGCGACTGTTGCTCATATCCTCATGCCATATTTTAATATTATGTGATATTCCTGTTTTAATAACCTATTTAATGGAATTTTATGTTCTTGATAGATTCATAATAATATTTATTTCCAACTTAATAATTAAGTTGTTTGTATAATTTGAAAGTCTTTCTCTACTAATTCCAAAATCTAGCCTTTATTGACATTTTCTCTTGATTTTAGGAAGTATACTATCTGCTGTGGGTGAGTCCAACTATTCTTACAGGAGCTGCACAGCTCTCATGGAGGCCTGGCTGTGGGATGGATCTCTGGTGGCCTTGCTCTGAGTTCTGAGGTGGCTCCCAATCCTGGATATGGTTGTAACCCAAGGCGTCACCCCTCTTGGCTGTCTGTGAACAGCCCTATGTGTTTTCGGACTCAACTTGGGATGCCTTCACAGTGGCACACAGATATTGGGATCTCTGCTCAGTGTTTTCAGCTGCTGGGTGTCCTATACAGGGACCTTGGGATTTTGTCCTGTGCCTGTGTGGTTGGGAGTCAGCCTTGGAATTGAGGGAAGGTTATGTGGAGATTCTGGCTCCCCTGTCTAAGGCTTTTTCTGCAATGTCCTGGCACCCCAAATCCTGATCTCAGACCCCTCCACCAGCAAGACTGCTCCTCTTAACTACATGCCAGCCTCCAAGTGCCTATTAACTGAGGAGCAGCCGCAGGGAAAGCTGGTGAAGATGACTCACCCAGAGCCGGGATCTTTTCAGCATTGTGGTCTTTCCAGTTTCTGCCTGCATTTATTTTCTCTTTGGTTTTTTCAAATGGGTTTCTTTGTGGGGGTGGAGGGGTCCTGAGTTTATTATTGTTATTGGCTAAAGGATTAGCCTGATACAAATGATTCTGTCATACTGGACTCCTGAAATCCTAATCAAGATGGGTGCTGTGGGAGAAAGCAGTCAACAGCTACTGTGGTTTGCACAGGCTCCAATCCGTGAATGCATTTCCTATAGGTCATTTTTATCCATTGAGGGATTCTGATTTACTGCAACTGCTGAGGGGGCTACAGGTTTCTATGCTGCATCAGAGGCTGCAGAGGTTCAGAGTAGTGGCCAAGCAGAGCTTTGCAAACGAAGTCAACAGAAGGATCTGCTCAGAACACAACTGACTGGCCTTGGGTAGCATCTGGCCCACTGGCGTGTTGTGCCCACAGGAGAGGCCTGCTCTCTAGTGCAGGCAAGCATGGGCCTCACTAGGTTCTGTGGCTCTTTGAATGATGAATCGCTTGCCACTGCAGTTGCATCAAAAGTAGAACCTTCTCTGCTGCCCATGCTAGGCTTTCCTCTAGATGTCCAGGGTCCTGCTCCCCTCGTCTGCTTCCCCTGTGGCCAGTGACACACAGGAGTGCGCTTTGTAGGTGTGATGCTTGCTGTGTACCTGCCCCTGTATGTGTGACAGGCGCTAGTCTTACCTTTGAAAATAGGTGGATCATACATTTCTCCTACTAAATATGCTAAGTTGTCTTTTTGTGCCAGTAGGCCTGGCAGGGGAAGGGAGAGACGAGCTCCTGGCCGCTGTGCGCCTCGGTGGGTTTGCCCCCACTAGGAAGTCTCTCAGCTCTGCCTTGCAGGATTTCACCCTGAAAGTCGCGTAACAGCACATGTGTTTCTTTTGTGTGCTTTGAGGCTCTTCAGTCTGGAGGTGCCACTTGCAGCCACTCCTAGGGCTAGTCTGGAGCTCACCCTGGTTGGGCCCCGGCGCCTGCCCTGGAGGGGCTCGTGTGAGGCTGCAGGTGGCTTTCTCTCTTCTGGATTCCCTGCGTATATTTGTTTACTACAGCAGCCCCTCCACACCTTTAACTCTTTCTGGTTTCTGCTGCTCTATTGCGTTTTCTCATTAAATATTCCATTTTTGTCACTCACAGTCTTTTCTTTCTCTGCAGGTTTTGCATGCAGAAATGTGTGAGTCTGGTGCCTGGAGTCACACTGGATTTGATAGAAAAGTAAGTGAGATATTCAAGCTCCTGTGGCTTCTGGATCTGACAGATTCTCAGGACTTTGCATCAACGTGGGGATGTCCCCTTCATGTGGGATGTTTCTTTTGTTCTCTGGTTAAGACTGTTTGCCATTCTCACTCTGGTGCTTAGTGTAGGATATTGCCCAACACAGGCCACATCAAAAGGAAAAGTATGAAACGCTGAAAGGTTTGAACATTCAAAAATACTCTAGACTTTACACCAAAGCAAAGGCATGTTGCTACACATACAAATCACTTCTGCCGGATCACAGCTCAGCACCTACCTAATTTTCTTAAACGTCCCCTGTAATATTCCGTAAGTTTCCATTCCTCCACCCCCACCCATTTTACTGTCTCAGCACAAACTGAATAATAAAATGCCACATTTTCGTCAGATGTACTTTATGGAGCATTTTAATTGCACCTGCCTCCCATGGAGCTTTTGGGTAGACTCCTACCTCTTGTTTTGATCTGTTTAGATCTTAAATAATATCTCCTAAACTTGACCCTCATTGTTTTGTTTGTATGTGGATTTGACTCATCGTGGAGGACCTAGGCACTATGGAAAAATGATGGGAGTTATTTAAAACCCTTTGGCTCTGTGCCCCATTTCTTCTAGAATTAGCATATGAGATAATTATTTTCTAATTCTTAATATTTGCAATCATATGTTAAAATAGCTAAGGCCTAAATTTATTAAATTAGATAGCAAAAGCAATTCTACTTCTAAGTTTCTTTCCTAGAAAAGTACTCACCTTGTTTCTGAGAGAAAACATACAAGAACATTATACCTAAGCACGTGCCAGTGGGGGCACCCAGCCTCACCGCGGCACCTCTCTGCAGTGGGGCACCCACCACTGGGGAGAACGCAGCAACTGCTTCTGCTGACATGGAACTCCATCCAAATTAATACAAAAGATGGAAAGTCACCATCCTTTTAGTGGCTGTATTATATTCCATATTATACATACACCACCATTCCTGGATTGATGGGCATTTAGGTTGTTTCTGCAATTTGACGATTATAAATTGAGCTGCAATAAATTGTCTAGTCCAAATGTCCTTATGGTAAAATGATTTTTTTCCTTCTGTGTAGATGCCCAGTAAAGGGATAGCAGGATCGAATGGGAGGTCCAATTTGAGTTCTCTGGGGATTCTCCATTCTTCCTTCCAAAAAGGTTGTGTTACTTTGCAGTCCCCCCCAGCCCCAACGCCAGCATCTGTAGCTTTGAGTCTTTATGATGTGGGCCATTCTCTCTGGGGTTAGGTGATACTTAGGGTGGTTTTGATTTGCATTTCTCTGATAATTAGGGATGATGAGCATTTTTTCATATGCTTGTTAGCCATTGTCTGTCTTCTTTAGAGAAAGTTCTATTCATCTCACTTGCCCATTGATATAGGGGATTGTTGGCTTTTTTTTGTTGTTGTTTAATTTGAGTTCTCTGTAGATCTAGATATCAGGCTTTTGTCCAATTCATAATATGCAGATATCTTTTCCCATTGAATAGTTGAGAGGTTTTAATAAAAAAAGTTTGCATGATATTGACAAAGCTGTCAGAGTGGCTGCTGGGTGAGGTTTTGGAGATCCCCATGGTCAGCTGGGTGATGTCCCCACGTGTCCCTGCGTCCCTGACTGTTCTCCAGAAGTGGAGCTCGAGGTTCCCTGCACTGCCTCCTTCACTTTGGCATCCCTGCTGGCGTGAATGCAGGGGGTATTTTCACTGCTGTCCCCTCCCCAGTCGGGGATGTGGCCTTTACATGCAGAGCCACATGTAGGCATCTGTGGGGTATGCGCTGTAGCTCTGTGGGTGATGTGATCTTGGACCCAGGCCAGCCAAGGGATAGCTCTTTAATTACAGTTCTAGGACCAAACAGAAATGGACTCTTTTGCTCAGTCCCTTGGTATCATTCATTTTGTAGCAGGTCGTTACTCTGAACTCCACAGTTTTGTGGAGCAGGATGGGAGCCCTTCAAGAGCAGAGCACCTACGGAACCTCGAGTAAGGCCAGAGAGACGCAGATCAGGAGCAGGTCCTATGGGTGCACAAATGCTGGGACACCTCACGGCACTGAGCACACGCTAGCTCGGTTACCTTGGTGTTGGTTTTTTCTAGCTCTTCAGGGATTCTGAACACTTAGTTTTTCTAAGGTTTTATTCTTTCATTTCAACTCATCACATAGCACTTTCTCTCCCTTGAGAATGCCTCTGTCACCACTGAGTGTGAGGGTGACGCTCCTCTGCCCCACTGCCTGGTGTGACGAGTCATCTAATGCAGATGAGTCAGAGGAAGAGGCCTCTGTGACTGGCTTTCATTTCCATCAGGCTCAGCCTTGCTGTGGAAATGTGTATCTCATGTCTGCCTCCTCCTCCCAGGGGCCCCTCCCCTGCTCTGTGCCAGTGAAGGGCAGTCCTGGTGTGCTGAGGCTAGACCGCAGGAGCCAGGCAATGTCTGGCATGCAGGGACCTGGCGGCAGGCCCATGTCCTTGCCACCTGCTCTCAGGGGATGGGTGCCTGGCCTGCATGTCTGGCCCTTAGTGTGCTGTTGTCCAGGGAGCCAGGGTGCTCTGGTAGGGACCGTGCACTACTCCGAGTGGTGAAATCTGCCCTGCTGAACACACAGCAGGTGTGAGCCTGGGACCTAGAGCCTGGTGAGGCACAGCACACACTCCGTGCTTCCTCCCCACCACCCACATCACGAGGAGCTGGGACGTTGTCCCTGCTGGCAGCTGTGGTCAGGAGACCGACCTGACCATCAGTGTCCTCGTTGCTATCATGGGAGAAACGGACAAATTCCACACTTCAGAGCTGCTGCCTAATAATCCTGTAGCTGATGTGGTGTATCTCAAAGAGCTGCCTCTGCACAATTGCTCAAATAAACCTCCTGAGGATGGCGAATATTAACCTCTTCCTAGCACAGAACATGGTGTTTATAGTCGGAGCACAAGCCTAGACAGGATGTGGTAGCACGTGCGTGATTATTTGGCAAGCTTTAAAACTAGGAAGGAATTCGTTTTCTAATTAAGCTGCTGTGTCTAGAAGTAAATTACAATGAGGCTTCCTTCCTCTAGCGACCCCCCCTTCTAATCAACTGCGCTGACCTGGCAGCCTGATGATGGGCCTATTGCCGCTACGCCACACATTTGTATTCCGCATCCTCGGAGAGACTGGCAGTAAGATCCATGCTTGGAAATTAAGGGACATTTTTCATGAAACAAAGTAATGAAATGCTTTAAACAGGCTAGAAATATTGGGGTTCTCGGAAAGCTCTGGGGAGTCTGAGGGATGCGGAAGCTCGCCTGTGCACCGTGCTACCATCCCATCATACCAGGTGTGCGGGTGACTAACACTGCCGGCATGTGCTGCATGTTTTGAGGAGCTGACAGCATAGGGTCTTGGACAAGTGAGCATTCTGCTTCCCCTCAGGAGCTCCACCCTGATCAGCAGTAGCAGGCTGGGGACTGGGCACCCTGGGCCCAGGGCTGGTTCTGGCTCTGAGGCATTTGGTTAATTTACCTCTGGCTGCCGTTCTAAGATGATCCCTGATCTCATGCTGGAGACGGCGTGCTCGCCTCGGTTCTCGTGGCTGAGAATCAGGAACAATGCCACTGGACATGCACTGAGCACCTGCCATGTGCCAGTCACCTCTCGGGGGCCTCACGGGTATCTCCTCTCTGTCTCCACTGAGCCCTTTGATAGTAGCCTGTTGCTACTATCACCTACCTTCTAGATCAGTGGTTCTTAACCTTCCTAATGCCATGGCCCTTTAAAACAGTTCCTCATGTTGTGGTGATCCCCACACATGAGGAGCGGTGTCTCAGTTTCTAAGACCATAGGAAATATGTGTTTTCCGATGGTCTTAGGTGACCCCCGTGAAAGAGGAAAGGGTCGTTTGACCCCCAAAAGAGTCACGACCCACAGGTTGAGAACCACTGCTCTAGATAGTGGGACCTGTAGCACTCCACAGGCGGCTTCCCGGAACCATGGCCTGTTTCCGAGCCCTGTGGGTGGTAGGTCTGTATACAGCTGCTAGGCCACACGCATGTCACTGGCACAGAATCATGGTGGAGTCACACACAGATTATGTTTGAAAGTAAAACTGCCACCAAAAGATACTGGTGTCAATTCCAAGGTACCTTTCTTTTCACCATAATATGTGATATTGGCTGCCTGAAGGTGACAATTCAGTACTTCATTAACATCTGCCTGTCACTGATGAGTAAAGGTGTGCCAGAATCTAATTTAGAAGTGGAAGTGGCAAAAACAAAACCCCCAGAGGTCACATGGGGGAGAGAGTGTTCATAAATTGGCAGCCGTGTGGGAGGACTGCAGCACAGCCAGGGACAGGTCCCCTGCACACATCAGACAGCGGCACCTCTGCACCACCCTGGGGCAGCGGGTTGGCTTAGGTTGGCTTAGGGATCGCACCTTGCCTAATCCCTCTAAGGTTATAAGTAAAATGAGGCACCAGGTGCCCATGGATCAGACAGGCACCCCAGGGAGGCCTCTATCAGGGATCCTGGTTGGCTAGCAGAGAGGATGCTCAGGTCTAGGCTGACACTGTGGATGAGGCCGCTCCAGGGGGCCCTGCACACAGCACTGAGAGCTTCCATTTCCTTCACAGTGTTGCCCAAACTGCAGCCTTTGTCATCAAAAGAAAGGCCTGTGTGGCACAGTTCATTGTTGTCACATTTGCAACATCATCCTATCCCATTATGGGCTTGGTGCCCTGGCTGACTCCATGCACACCACCTACTGAGCACATGGGTCTTGGGTCCCCAGTGGGCTCCCTGGCTTCACAGAGACTCAGGGATGTGGGCTGCCTTGAAGGCAGCTTTCTTAATCAAAGGCGGCACCAAGCCCGCCCAGGGCCTTCTGCTTGGTGGGCGACAGCAACCAGTCACCAGCAGAGGCCTGTCACCTCTCAACTGAAGGCAGCCACCACACTGGCAGAATCTAAGGATTTTTTTTTTTTTTTTGGGGGGGGAGACAAAGTCTCACTCTGGTGCCTTGACTAGAGTGCCGTAGCATTGTATAGCTCACAGGAACCTCAAGTTCTTGGGCTCAAATGATCCTCTTGCCTCAATTTTTCCATTTTTAGTAAAGAGAGGGTCTTGCTGTTGCTCAGGCTGGTCTCGAACTCCTGAGCTCACACATTCCACGGAGCTCACCCTCCAGAGTGCTGAATTACAGGCGTGAGCCCTGTGCCCAGCCTTGGAGTCTAAGGATCTTTTAGGTCAGTCCCATGGATGGCCTTGCAGATTCAGTGTGCCCCTGTATCCTGCCTCCTGTAGCTCTAGGGAGACCTGAGGTGCCTCCCCAACATGTGAAGCTGGTGTGGGAAGGCTCTCTGCCCTGCCTCTGCCTAGAAGCAAGTCACAGATGTGCAGAGACTACCATTGCCACCGTCCTCAGCCCTGGGAGTAGCTGGGACTACCATTGCCACCATGCCTGGCTAGTGTTTCTGTTTTTGGAAGCGACAGGGTGTTGTCCAGGCTGGTCCTGAACTCCTAGCCTCAAATGATCCTCCAACCTCACCCTCCTAAAATGTTAGAGTTACAGGTGTGAGCCTCCACACATGGCCCTGCGTCTTTGAATGCAGCCATTCTAGTGGGCACACAGCGCGTCTCCCTCTGGTTCCCATCGGGCTCCCATTGGAGCAAGTTTCTCTGTGCTTATAGGCCACCCCTTGTGTTTTCTAAGGCAAAGTGTTAAATTTTTTAAGCCAGTGTTTATTTGGGTTATCTTTTTATTACTGAGTTTTAAGTGCTCTTCATATATATTTTTGCATGTTGTTCATTAGATAAATGATTTGCAAATATTTTCTCTGTCTCAGGTTACAAAGTGAATATGTGCTACACATAACTTAGGCTCCTCATAGAATTTCATGTTTGTTATATTAGACTTAGAAGTTAGTTTATTTTGTCAATCCCAACATTTCTGATTTAATTTACTTTAAAACTTAAGGAATTTTCTGTAACAACTAAATCAGACCTGCTGAGTTTATTTAGCCATCTTAGTTCCAGGTTCTTTGAGAAACTCACCTTAACTCTTTCCTCTCTTCTGTCTCCCTAGAGGATTGGGTGATTATATTTTCTGCATTTTGTAAATGAAGTGTCCATGTCTCAGGGAGGTTAAGTGACCTATCCAAAGTCACAGAGCTGGAAGTGCAGAGTCCGGAGGAGTCAGACCCAGGTCCCACATGTTCTTCCACATTCATAAGTGTGAATTTCAGAGAGAGATGTTAGTCAGGATAGGTCTTGTGAGGAAGGCACATGGGTTTTATGTGTCCAGGTGTCTGGTCCCAAAGGGCAGATGCTGTGTGGGTGTGACAGAATGAGAGGCTGGACGGTCTGGCCCCTGCAAGGGGAGTGACCTGCTGCCTCATGACACTGCCATAAAGCCTTGGAGGAAGATTGTCCCAGGAAGTCGGGAATAACAAGACACCTTGATCATATTTGCAAACTGTTGTTTCTGCAGTGTTTTAGCAAATTCATAGAAAGAAAGAATTTACAAGGCTGGGAGTGACCCATGGTCAGCGGGG
The DNA here is from genome assembly GCA_963574355.1 of Loris lydekkerianus. NCBI lineage: Eukaryota > Metazoa > Chordata > Mammalia > Primates > Lorisidae > Loris > Loris lydekkerianus. The sequence goes on along the minus strand of CAUYPK010123483.1, from coordinate 5,237 downwards.
AACAGGGGACAGTAGGCAGCTCTCTGTTAGAGCAGAGGTGTTCTAGGGAGGTGACCTCTGCACCTGAGCCCCGCCCCCCACCCCTCTGTTACCAGATTTTTGCGGAGAAGCTCACGGGGCAGGGAGGGCATCTCAGCCACTGGGAAGGCAGCATCGGGGGGAGCCAGAGGCAGTGGGCTCCACAGAGCCAAGCTCCCGTGGGGTTTGTGTGGAGTCTGTCTTCCTTCCCTTTATTTTAGATGCTGCTTTTCCTGAACGTGACAGGCTTTTTAGCAGCTTCTCAAAGAGCTCGCTTGGCATAGACAGCTCCCTCATGGCTCCGGCGGCTGCGCCTCTCAGGAGAGGGTCTGCTTGGAAGTCAGACATCAGGAGCCCTGTACAGCGACACTTCCAGAGTAAACTCAGCCCAGACTTACTTCTGAAGGGCTTTGGAGGCTGCATGATTTAACAACAAAAAATAAAAATAAAAAGCTGGTTTTCACTGTGTCATAAACTTGGTGAGTAAGCAAATGGGAAATCACTGCTTCTTCCCTTCGAGCCTGTTCTCCCACTAACTGGTGTCCCTGTCTCTGGGATGTCCTTGTTCTGGGCTGACCCAGAACTCACCGTCTGTACCATGCTCAGTGAAAGGTAGATTATCTCTAGTATTGTATTCCTGCCTGTTCTGAGCCACAGAAGCCATCACTCCTTTTCCTCCAAAATTTGAAGTCCATTTTCCACGTTTACTTCACAAGTGAAGATTAGCAGGGTTCTGTTCTGCAGGAGCCAATAAATGCCGTCCAAGGGGAGCACCTGCAAGTATAAACCATTTGTTTTAGAGCAGTGGTTCTCAACCTTCCTGATGCCGCAATGTATTTTCATTGTTACAAAGGGGTCGTGACCCACAGCTGATTTAGAGACTGTGCACACAGATTTTCAAAAATCATTAGAAAACAAGCTACCCATGGTGTTCATAAAAAATCAGTTTATGTACAGGTAGAATTATGTAATTTTCTAATCCTAATGTCTCTCAGGTGCTGTGTTCACCGCCAAACTGTTTTGATATCTTGGTACCCCAGTATATCCTCCCAGAGAAATTAGGAAGAACTTCATTTAGGTCAGTGTTTGGTTTTTTTTGTTTGCTTGTTTTTGGTGTTTGTGCCTTGAGGTGTTTTTGGAGAACGAGTCTCATTCTGGATACCTGGTGGACTTCTGTGGCATCCTAGATTATAGCAACCTCAAACTCTTGGGCTCAAGTGATCCCCTTGCCTCAGCCTCCTGAGCAGCTGGGACTATAGGCGCCCACCTCAACACCCAGCTATTTTGAGAGACTGCGTCTTGCTCTTGCTCAGGCTGGTCTCCAACTCCTGAGCTCAAGGGATCCACCCTTCTCAGCCTCCCAGAGTGCTGGGATTACAGGTGTGAGCCATGATAGCCAGCCTAAGTCAATGTTTTAAATACCAAATCATGGTTAATTGATGATGGTAAAACCAATTTGGTATATTGCAGCCAGTAGTGAAAAGAAGAAAAAGAAGGCAGTGCCTGTAGCTCAGTGGGTAGGGCACTGGCCACATACACCAAAGCTGGTGGGTTCAAACCTGGCCAGGCCAGCTAAAACAATGACAACTGCAACAACAACAATAAAAATAAATAGACAGGTATTGTGGCAGGCACCTGTATTCCCAGCTGCTCGGGAGGCTGAGGCAAGAGAATCGCCCAGGAGTCTGAAGTTGCTGTGAGCTATGACATCACAGCACTCTACCCAGGATGATAGCTTGAGAATCTGTCTCAAAAAAAAAAAAAAAGAATAAGAAGAAGAAAAAGAAAATATCATTGTTTTCCTAGTAGGATGAATGTTCTTTGGTTCTATTGCTTGAATGTGTAGATGTATATGTGATTGTGTCTGTGTGTATTGGGTCACCATGTAAAATGCCTATCTTCCTGGAGCTCGTGAGCAAAACATTCGAAAGCTTCTGATTGAAATGATCATTGATCGTGATTGGACCTGCATGTGTCAGCTCCCTCACTGGCTATCGTTTAGTTATCATCGGTGCTGTTAATACCTAAATGCCCATCTTCTAAGAAGCCATGTGTCCCTGTTTTGCTAACTCGTATCATGATTTCCTATAATCTGCCCCATTTCGAATTATCTCCTCTTTTCTTGTTGAGAAAATAATTTTGACAAGCTTTTACCACTTTACTCCATTTTATATATTTATTTATTTATTTATTTATTTATTTATTTATTTATTTTTGAGACAGAGCCTCAAGCTATCCCCCTGGGTAGAGTGCTGTAGCATCACAGCTCACAGCAACCTTCAACTCCTGGGCTCGAGCGACCTGCCTCCACCTCCCAAGTAGCTGGGACTACAGGTGCCCACCACAATGCCTGGCTATTTTTTTGGTTGCAGCCGTTGTTGTTGTTTGGCGGGCCCGGGCTGGATTCAACCCCGCCAGCTCAGGTGTATGTGGCTGGTGCCTTAGCCGCTTGAGCCACAGGCACCAAGCCTCTTTACTGCATTTTAAAAGCTCATTTTTCTTTTCACCATATGTTTGGAGAACTTTCAGAACTGCAGGACAAATCAGCCCAACTGATCCCGGTCCTGGTGGAAGGAATCGCTCCTTGCATTAAGCCACGTGACCCTTTGTGTTGGGTAACACCTTTTGCCTCAGAGCAGTGGTTCTCAACCTGTGGGTCACGACCCCTTTGTAACAATGAAAACACATCACGGCATTAGGAAGGTTGAGGACCACGGCCATAGAGCCTTCCTCAGATAGTATTGCAGCTACATAATTGTCTGTAGGTCAGTGTTTACAGAATGCATCTTTTTCATCCTTGCATATATTAAGGTTGTATCTTCTTTATCAGAGTTGGCTTTTGTTTCATTTTGTTTTTAAGTCCAGGCTGTAAATCACTGGTGTTAACTGAAGTTTTTAGTCTGTGTACATTTAGTGTGATAGACACATTTGGATTTAAGTCTACCTTCTGCTTACTTTATTTCTTTCTCCTCTCTGCTGTCTGTTGGGTTGATTTAGGAATTCTTTTTCTCCTTTCTCCCCACTATTAGCATGTTAATTTTATACTCTTTTACTATGTCTTCAGGGGCTGCTCCAACAGGAGTGTCCTTCTGTGGCCTGTGGCTGTGAGTTGATTTTGGGGAAAATAGCTTATCTGTGGTGTCATATATCACGAACAGTGTACTTACTGTGTGGCCCAAGACAATGCCCACTCTTCCAATGCAGCAAAGGTTGGACACCCTTGCTCTAGAGCAGTGGTTCTCAACCTTCCCAACACTGCCATGTATTTTCATTGTTACATGGGGTGGTGACCCGCAGGTTGAGAACCACTGCACTATAGCAACGTATTTTTCTGTTAATGGACAGATATGACATGCTTCAGGCTTGCCTGCAGGCCATATATTGTCTCTGTCTCATATTCTTCCTTATTTTTGAAAATAAAAAAACACTTTTAGCTTGAGGGTCTTACAAAAAGATGCTACTGGCCAGTGTGGCCCTTGGCCATAGCTCTGATGACCTCTGCTTTAGAGACTCCAGCAAGCATCTTGTTACTGTCTGATGAGAATCAGAACTTTACTACTTCCCAGGCCAGGCCAGGCCAGGCCAGACCAGGCTCTGGGAGCTCTGAATGCCATTTGTTCCTTTACCTCCTATTTTCGATTCTAACGAATTTTAACTATCTACATAGTTAATCTCTACAGACATCACTACTGTTTCATGCAATTAATACTCATTTATGTTTCCCACATAAATATCGTCTCTCAGTCTTCATTCCTTCCTGCATCTCAGAGTTTCTATCTGAGATCATTTTACTTTAACTAGTAAGAAGACTCTACTAGTGCAGATCTGCTGGTGTATAATTCTCCTTTTTTTATTGTTGGGAAATGTTTTCTCCTAAGTGAAGTATCTCAGGAATTGAAAACTGAACACCACGTGCTCTCACTGGCAAGTGGGAGCTGAACAGGGGGCACACAGAGATGTAAGGGCTGTGGAAAGCCCCTCAGGGCAGGGTGGGCAGGATGTGGGGGGGACTTATCTCCAGCTGCATGCACACCTCCTGGCGATGGGCACACCAAAGGCCCTGACTTCAGAAGAAAAATGCTATAATTCCCCCTTATTTGTGTTCTACAGTTTTAAATCAACATTATTGAGATACCTTCAATAAAACCCACCACTTTAACTGTACAGATTGGTGAGTTTTGAGGCATCTCTATGCCTGTGGAACCACACCACGATTAAGATATGTGTGTTCCTCTGTGCCCCGCTGCAGCGGATCCCATTCCTTAATCCCAAGTGCAGGTACCATTGACCTGCTTTTTCTCAGTATATCAGGAGTGTCAGCAGTTGGTTTCTTCTTGATTTAAGTAACTTACCATTATGTATGTCACCGTCTGTTTTACATGTTGTTTCTATTCTGGTTGTTACGAATAAAACTGCTACAGATATTCACGTGCCAGTGCCAGTCTGCGTGAGGCGTGAGCATGCACGTCTCCTGGGAGAATGCCGGAGAGTGGAATGGCTTGGTCATGTGGCAGGTACACCTTTAATTTATCACAAGCTGCCTGTCTCCCAAAATGGTTTGCCACCTTACCTTCCTACGGGTCACACAGAGTGGGCTGTCGGTATTCTGTGTTTGAGATTTTGGCTGTTCAGATAGATGAATGTTGCAGCATCGTGATTTTAGTGTTCATTTGCCTTATGAGCAGTGACATCCTTTAGTTCTGAGTACACACTCAGAACTCTTCCCAGTCCTCACACTTTGCTGTCTGTTCTCAGGAGTCCTTTGCATATTTGGCATACAAGTCTTTGTCAGATTTGTGCTCATTCTGTGGCTTCGGTTTTCATTTTCAAAGCTGTGGTCTGAAGGATACAAGTCTTCAGTATGATGCAGTCTGCTTTCATAGCTTTTTTCTTTCATTGTTTGTGCATTCTGTGTCCCACCTAAAAGATCTTTGCTTACTCTATGGTGGTGAAGATTGTCTCTATGTTTCTCTAAAACTTTTACAGTTTTAATTTTTATGTTTAAATTTATGGTCCATTTCTTTTTTTTTTTTTTTTTTTTTCACAGTGGTCCATTCTTTATTTGTTTTTTTTTGTTTTTTTTTGTTTTTTTTTTATTGTGGAGAAGGGGCAGGGAAAGAAGGCGGGGGAAGAGGTGAGTGACAGGGTCGGGCCAGTGGCATGGTACCACATTGGCTGTATCTAGGTAGAGGCAGTTTCAGGCCGGGCCTTGCTGAGTC
>CAUYPK010123481.1:0-10128 GCA_963574355.1 Loris lydekkerianus | reverse complement strand
TTTTTGACTTTAGTTGCTTTAAATCCACATGTATCTGAAAATAAGATTGCAACTCCTCTTTTCTTCTGAATTCCGTTTGCCTGAAAAATTGTCTTCCAACCCTTGACTTGGAGTTTTAATTTGTCTTTTGAAGCCAGGTGTGTTTCTTGCAGACAGCAAATGGATGGCCTGTGTTTTTTAATCCAGTCAGCTAATCTATGTCTCTTCAGTGGGGGAATTCAAACCATTAACATTTATTGAGATAATTAATAGTATTCTATTATGAATACTATACTCATTACTATGAGTAATGAATAGTACTCTATTCATCTTATTTTGTGAGAGTCCATTGCTTAGTTTTATCTTTTGCATCAGTGTGGAAGTTAGGTTCTATCCTTTAATTTCTGAGTTCTTATTTTGCTGCTTATCCAATGTGATGATCAATGTGCAGAACAAGTTGAAATATTTCCTATAGAGTTGGTCTTATTGTGGTGAATTTCCTCAATGTTTGTATATCCATAAATGATTTGATTTCTCCATTAATTTTAAAGCTTTGCTTAGCAATGTAGAGAATTCTGGGCTGGAAATTGTTCTGTTTAAGTAGATTAAAGGTAGATGACCATTGTCTTCTTGCATAGAAAGTTTCATTAGAGAAGTTTGCAGTCACTCTGATGGATTTGCCCCTGTAGGGCAACTGGAGCTTACTCCTGGCAGCTTGCAGAATCTTTTCTTTTGTCTTGACTTTGGACAGGTTTATCACAATGTGTCTTGGAGAAGTTTGGTTAGAGTTGAGGTGACCTGGGGTCCAATATCCCTCTGAAAGCGGTGTGTCAGAATCTTTGGTGAAATTTGGGTAATTTTGATTTATAATATTCTCTAGTATGGCTTCCATTCCTCTGGGGAATTCTTCTTCCCTTCTGGGATTTCTATGACTCATATGTTGGAACGCATCATAAAGTCCTCTAATTCTGACAGTGGATGTTCTTCTTTCTCTCTCTTCTTTTCTGCCTCTTTAACTATCTGAGTTATCTCAAGAACTTTGTCCTCTACCTCCAAAATTCTTTCTTCTGCATGTTCTAACCTGTTGCTGATACTTTCCATTGCATCTTTAAGTTCCCTAATTGACTGCTTCAGTTCCTTAAGCTCTGCTATATCCTTTCTATATTCTTCATATCATTCATCTCTTATTTAATTCTGTTTTGGATTTCCTTTTGGTTATTTTTCACTTTATTAGAAGTTTCCTTCATTGTTTCCATCATTTCCTTCATTGTTTTCATCATGTGTATTCTAAATTACCTTTCTGTCATTCCTATCATTTCTTTATAGATGGACTCCTCTGCAGTAGCTACCTCATGGTCCCTTGGAGGGGTTGTTCTGGACAGGTTCTTCATGTTACCTGGAGTTTTCTGCTTATTCTTCCTCATGAGTGATTTCTTTTATCTATTTCCTTGCCCTAATTTTCCTTTCACTTCCTCTTGCTCTTTAATTTCCTGTGCCTGTGGACTAAGGTTTAAATGAGTCCTTTTGGTACAGGACCAGGAGGATCAGAAGGTTGAAGAGTAAGAAGGGATAAAAGAAAGAAAGAAAGAAAAGAAAATAGAGAAAGGATAGGGGGTGGGTAAAAGGGAATATTGACAAAAAGAAGAGAGGCACAGAAAGAGGGAGACAGAGCAATATAGGTGTACAGTAAGGTACTTTGACACAACCTTAAAAAAAACCCAACCTCTGGGGGTGCCTGGTTGGGTGGTTCCCTTGGGGTCAGCAGCTCTTTGCTAACCTGATCAGACACAGTACCTCACCTCCACCAAGTAGAGAGGAAAGACAAAAATGCTATAAATCAAACCAAAACAAGCAAACAGAAAACTTTATGGGATAAAATTGGGTGTAAAAGCAAATAATAGGGATAGAAACACTAGCAAAAATGAAGTTCTAATTATTGAGAAATGCAGCAATGGGAAATTGTATTTAAACTAGAAAATTGGAGAAATAAAAGAAAGAAAAAAAAAAAAAAGAAAAGAAAAAATCTGTAGGGAAAAGGTTGAAATTAAAAAACAAAACAACAACAAAAGAAACAAAAAACAACCAAACAAAAAAACAACCAAAAAAAAAAGCAGTATATATATCTTGTTGAATGTTGTCTGGGCAACAGGTGGTCTTCTGGGGTATGAGATGTTAATTATAATGCTGATATGACTGGAGGCTTCCACTGATTTCTCAAACCCCACAGGGTAGACACCCTAAATCTCTCTTCAGCCCTCTTTAAAGTGCCTTTTAAGAGGTCCTTTCCTGGCTAAGCAGAAGCTTTCCCAGGAAAGTTCTTGTTGCTGGGATCACTGCTGAAGTGGCTATCCACTTACCCAGTGTGCCAAAACCAGTCTCACTCTGCCCCTGAGGGTTAAGGCTGTAAGGCAGCTCAGTCCTTCCCTTTAAGCTGCTCAGTCACTAGGGTACTAGCTCCCACCTGATCCTTGCTCTGGGACCCTGAGGGAGGAGCTTGCTGGGGCAGTTCTCTCACAATGGCTCCCTGCAGCCCATAGCTGAACACTATTAGCTCAGTCCGGCTCAGTGGCTCAGTCTGGGGCCCTAGACAAAGCCCAAAGTTCTCCGCACTCCTGCTCAAGCTCTCCCCAAGGCAGTTCAACTGAGTGCCAATTCCAAAAACACCAAAACAGTTCACAGTTAAGGCCTTTCCAGTTTGTAGTCTCGCTGCTACTGTACTTACAGCTGCTGGTGGGATTACACCGATCGAACACACGCAACTGCTTGCCAGTTTTCCTCTGTGTTTGTCCTCCTCTTGGGGTTCAGAAGTCTCTCGCTGACTCCCTGTATCCTCAACAGGATGATTATAGGCAGATCCCACCAGCCAGAGATGCCTGGAGTCTTATCTCCTCAGACTCATGGTGCCCACTTGCAGGGAAGCTGTGACCCAGCTGCCATCTTTCTCTCCCACCAGATTTTATTTTATTTTTAATCGACCTCTAGCACTGAATTACTCATCCCTAGTCCTTAAATCTTATTAACTGTGCTTTAATACCCTCATTTTCCAGTCTCCTCAGGAGGCTGGGACATATTTCAGGAGATATAACTCATTTTAGAGTATCCATGAGCTCTTCTGTGACTTCCTCATGAATTTAGATTTTAGTCTCTCAGCATCCCAACTCCAGAGTCACAGGAGAGAATCTCAATGGGCCAGCCCAGTGAATGGACCAATTTTCACCTAGGTCAGGTATTCACTGTGGTCCAATCATATGAGGCCAAGGAGATAAGGTCTTGAAATAAAAACATGCCAACCTAAACTCATTTCTTCAGCAAGTTCTGTGGATGAGAGACAATTTCAAAGACTAGGATGGGGCTAGGCATGCACCCCTGATCACACTGCGTTCTGGAACTGCAAAATCAAGGACTAGATTTTGGGTCACATATCTCTACACTATCTAAGCATTGACAACTGGGAAGACACAGCCTATGCACCTGCCCTGTTTTCTTGTGGCATCTTGTTAGGGGGCTACTCAACATGTATTCCTCTCTTTGCAGAGCAAACCAAGCAACTTTTTTTTTTTTTTTTTTTTGAGAGTAGGGGATTACTCCTTTCCTTTTGGATCCAGTCCGATGAAGTTTCTCTTCTTCCCCAAACCAAAGTGCTCACCATGATCCAAGCCAGATCAATTAAATATTCTCACTCTGTTTTAAATCAAAACAGATTAATAAAGAGACTGAAAACAACTTGGTATTTGGGGATTCCCACATGCAATCAGACTGTTTCCTTTTTTAGATAGAGTCTCACTTGGTTGCCTTCAGTAGAGTGCTGTGGTGTCATAGATCACAGCAACCTCAAACACTTGGGCTCAAGTGATCCTCTTGCCTCAGCCTCCCTAGTAGCCGGAACTACAGGTGCCCACCAGAATGCCCACTATATTTTTAGAGATGGGGGTCTCACTCTAACACAGTCTAGTCTCGAACCAGTGAACTCAGGCAATCCACCTGCCTTGTCCTCCCAAAATTCTAGGATTATAGGCATGAGCCACTGCGCCCAGTCCTAATCAGACTGTTTTTAGCAAGAACATTTTCTGTCATTTTAGCTTCCTAGCTTTTAGAGCTATCGTGTTCCTGCTTATTTCCAAACACTCTTCTCTGGCCTGACTTTAAATTCCAGATGTCCTTCCAGAAAACTCCTTTTTCCTTAGATTAGCTGGATTGATTTCTGTCACTTATATCCAAAACACCCTGAATGTTACCAGAAGTGAATGAAATAGACATGACCCTAGCTTTCAGAGCCTGTCAATTTGGGTGATTGGACAGGCAACAAATTAACAAACAGAATTATAAGTTGTAAGTAAATGAACAGGATGTTATGAAAAACAATAACAGGATGATCTAATTGAAATTATGAGGCCATTGGAAGCGTCGACTGAGATCTGAAGGATGCACAGGCATAAGCCAGACAGTGAGTGAAGGAAAATAGCCCTTCTGGCAGAAGGCAGAGATAAAACAGAGGTCCCGAGGCAGGAAGGAGTTTGTTGCATTCCAGGAACTTATGGATGCTGGAGTCTTCTGTTGTGTGAGCTGAGGCAGAGAGATGGCCCTGGGCCTGATCTTGCAGTCTTGTACTTTACGGAGAAAACTTAAATTTGATTTCAAGACAATAGGAACAAATTATCAAAAGGTATTAAGTTTGTGAGTGACATAACCTAATTAGATTTTTTTAAACAATTCCCCTTGCTGCTCTGTAAGGATTTATCTGGGGAGGCAAGAGACTGGAAGTTATTGAGTGGTCTGTGACGGAGATGATGCCACCCAGGCTAGGATGGTAACAAGGGAGTGGAGGGATTCAGGCAAGTGCTGTTCAGATTGGGAGGTATAAGCACAAGAAGCTGCTGCCCAAGAGCCTGCCTGCCTAGCAGGCAAGGACATGGCTGCTCACTCCCTTGTCCTGTGCATGCCTAGTTAGTTTGTGCCTCTGTGGAATCACACCAATTACAAAGTGCTCTTGTGTCCAAACCTCACTTGATCTTTGCAGCAATCCTGAGGGGTTGCTGAAGACAAAGCAGCTGAGGTTAAATGGCCATGGCACACAGCTGGTAATGACCAATCCAGGGCTCACTTCTCATCATAGCCTAGTTCACTGTCCTCCTTATAGACTGTAGAATCCCCTAAAATGCTAGCAGATCTGAGCTGAGATCCTTTCCACTGCCTTTTGGTGGCTAACCCTTATCCCACTGAACCTGGGCTTCGTAAGATGTTCTTAGAAGCTCATTAACACCCATTTCCATCCTTTACTGTGGCTTGATGTAACCTCTGTCAGGCTCTGCCCAGCACATGCTGGGCACTCTTTGGCCAAATCAGACATTCCTATCACACTTTACTTTACCTAGATTTCCTTCAACATTTTTTCAATCCCTTCTGTTGCTTTCTCTGGAATGCCTCCTTCCCTTTTCCTGGATTGGTGTCTGGACTGGCAGCATCAGCATCACTTGGCAACTTATTAGAAATGTAAAGTCTCAGGTCCCAGCCCAGACTGACTGAATAGGAAACTATGGGGGTGGCCCTGCCATCTGTGCTTTAATAAGCCTGCCAGGTGATTTTGATGCATGCCAAAGTGTGAAAGCCACTAGCCTAAACCTCTCCAGGAACAGCCCCTCATGCTATAATCAACTGAGCTCAGTTAAAGATATGTTTTATAGGAACTCATGTCAGGGGCTGAAGCCACTGATGGATCTTACCCAGGTTCTGGGTCCACATGGCTGAAAGGCAGCAACAGCGCAAAGGTGAGGAACCTAAAGAAGTTGTAGGAGTCTTTGCAGAACCACCCTCTGCTGATCTCTACCCCATAGCTTTTGTGGACTGAGCCAGATCTCCCTGGGGGAGGCCTGGAAGAGGGTATGAAAAGGAAGTTGTCCAGCCCTTCTTGCCTTTGCCCTTTGTGTTACCACACCATTATCTATCCAATGCTAACTGGTTTGAGCCAGTTGGGCTCAGGTTAACTGGCCTCTTCTTGGAGACAGGGATTAGTCAGGTAGACAAGTGATTACAGGTGGCATTAATAAGTACCCCTGTGGGGGTGTGCGTTAGTTTGCTGGGGCTGCCATAACAAAATACCACAGGCTGAGTGGCATAAACAAGAGGAGTTTATTTTCTCTCTGCTTCAGAGGCTAAAACGCCAAAGTTAATGTGTTGACAGGGTTGGTTTCTGTGGAGGCTTCTGCCCTGGGTTTGCAGATGGCCACCTTCTGGCTGTGTCCTCTTCACATGGCCTTTCCTCTGTGCATGTAGACAACCCTGGTGTTTCTTTTTGTGTCCTAATTGCCTCATCTTATAAGGGAACCAGCCATATTGGATTAGGACCCCCACATATGGCCTCACTTAACCTCTTTGAAGGTCTTATCTCCAAATAAAGTCATATTCTAAGGTACTAGGGGGCTTCAACCTACAAATTTTATTTTTTTTTTTCTGATTGACATATTCAAGTTTTATTGGCTTTAGGACAATTTTTTAATTACATCTTTGAGTTTTGTTTAAACCTATGAATTTTATGGAGACATAATTTAGGTGTGACTAGAATTCTCTTCTGCAGATCCGGGAGTAACTGTATAAGGTGGTCAGAGAGGATTTCTCAGAAAGGGTGATTTAAGTTAAGTTTAGTCTGACGATATGTTTCCAAGTGGAGAGAGAGTTAGGAGAGGATTCTGGGCAGAGAAACTGGAGCCATGAAAAGAGAGAGGAGTATGGCCATCTGGTGAGCATGGAGACAGGAAGCCTTTCTGCATGTGGCTAGAATGTGGTACATGAAGCTTTGTTGAGCCATCTAGTCAGGGAGGCCAGGAACCTGGTCTAAAGTGCCAAGCAGCTTGCATTAACACAGTAGTTAGTTCTTTGGTGACAGACAGCACAAACTGACTCCAGTTAGCTTAAGCCAAGGTAGAATTTATAGGAAGGGTATTAGGGAGCTCAGAAGAACCGAGCAGAGACGGTTCTCTGAGCATGGCGCATGGAGCACTGCTCAGCTTTCCCACAGGGCCCTCACAGGGATAAAACACCTCTGATTATGTTCTCTGTTAGTGCTCCATTCAAGATTCAAGATGCCATTGAAAAGGCTGATAATACCAAGGGCTGTTGAAGTTGTGGAGCAACTGGAACTATCCTACAATGCTGATGGGGGTGTTAATTGGCACCAAAGCCTCGGAAAGTATCTATTATAGGAAAGCAACAGATACTTACATACCCCACAACTCAGCAAATCCACAGTGCCAAATGTAAGAATTTTCAGTGACGCTTGAAAGGATTAGATTGTGCCAAGTTATTACTTGGTGTATTTGCTTTCACTAAGTGTCACTTCTTGTCAGCACTATTCCATGTGATCAGGAGGCATGGAGTAAGTGACAGGGTTTCTGTCTGTCTGCCTGTTTTTGTGAGCCACCTTTGCTCTCACAGCCAGCTGTACCCTGTGGTACAGAATGTCACATAGTCACTAAACTCCACATCTAACAGTCTTCACTGGAGTGGTGGGTATGCTTACAATAAAAACATAATAATTGTAAACTTTTTACATGGATAGAAATCCGACAGTTTCACTGAGGGTTTACTGTACCCCATCGTGCCACTGGCAGGGATTGAAAACCACAAAGTTAGTTCTTGTAACTGGCAGAGATACAAAATGGCATTTGTTAAATTGTATTGATTCCTCTTTGAATTGGGTGGAGCAGGCTCTGTGTGACTTCTCTGTATAGTCCAATTCAGGCTGTATGGCCCAACTGCTGCTACGACAGCTGCTCTGGCTATAATTTACTCATTGAAATATAATGCTCTGATTTCTTCTTCTTCTTCTTCTTCTTCTTCTTCTTCTTCTTCTTCTTCTTCTTCTTCTTCTTCTTCTTCTTCTTCTTCTTCTTCTTCTTCCTCTTCTCCTCTTCTCCTCCTCCTTTTCCTTTCTTTAGTTTAGCACGTTCAGGCCAGGTTCAAACCTGCCACTCTAACCACTGAGCTATAGGCACTCCCAAGTTCTCTGATTTTTTGATGACAATCTGATATGTTCTCAGGACTCTGAGTTTTTCCAGAATCATTAATCAAAAAGCCTCTCCAAAAACTGTCATCAAAATATGCATCTACACAGGCTAAAGACAGCCCTACAGAGCCAGATGGACATGTGTGTGTGGACATGTGAGCTATGTTTGATCTCGTAGCCCAGCCAGCACTGTTCCTCATGGTTTTGTGAGGACTGAGGAGACAAGGCTGACCATGGGAATGTTGGACCCAGAATTGGCCCACAATTTTGAGGGCTCCAGAATAAACAGGAAAAGAGAAATATCAACTTATGGTAAGGGAATCAGGCTGCACAGCAGATGAATAAGAGTGATCAGCCCAAAATGGGATGAAAATTCTACTAAGGCAGAAAAATTATTGTAGAATTTGTGGAAATAAAAGGATGTGCAAGTACTTGTATCTTGACAGATTGTGTAATAATTCTCTCACCATTATCCCCTATCCCGGCCCCCTCTATTCCTACCTCTTTTCACAATGGAATTTTAATTTTTCCTGTTTAATGGGGATTAAAAATGTTTTTGTTGTCATAATATCTTTTCTGGCCCAACCTCAGACCATCATTTTCTCAATATTGGTTGTACAGATTGGCCTGATTCAGTGTGGTTCAGAGCTCTATGTGGGAGGAGACCACATAGAGCGTGAAAACCAGGACTTGCTGGGGGTCATGTTGGAGGCTGGCCACCACGAATGCCCTATGTTAAGTGATTCCTTTGCATAAGAATGGTCACTGGTTCCTTACTGCCTGGCTCTGTGGTACATTTTCAGAACCCAACTGATTCCCCTTCATCAACCTCAGTTCTCTAAACCCACTTCAGAAGCTCTGCATCTTTTAAGGTTTGCAGCCTGTTGCTCCCTATGCACAATAAACATATCCACCCCACCTTGACCATGCCATTCCCTCAGCTAGAAGCATCTTTCTTACCCACCTCCACTGAGCCAAGATCGTCTTCCTCTGAATAGACCTAGGGACATCTGGAAGGCTTCCGGGAAAGAACTTGTCCTAATGGAAGAAGGAAGCAGGCCCCCAAATGTTTTAATGATGAATCTCAGAGGTCTGTGGGGAGGGCAACTCAAAGAACCACTACCACAGGGATGCATAAAGGGGGCTGCTAGCACTCAGATTTGTCCTCAGCCAATGCTCTTGTGAATTTATCTCTGAGTCCTGGAGGGGAACCAGAAGCCAGGAGCAAGGAAATATTCCATCAGCTGCTCTCCCACTTACACTGTCAGCTCAGGGATAAAAGTCACCTAGGGATGGCCCTCGAGTGACAAAGTGTGATATAAACAGGGAGAGAAAGTGGCAGGAATTCTTAGGGCATCAAGTTACGGCAAGTACAGCCCAGCTCAGTGTAGACACCCTGGAAATACCTTCACAGATCCTGTGGACATCACCAAGGGATGGGAACATCACCAAGAGGACTGGGAACACGGTGGCTGCCACAGGATAGCCGAGAGGACTTTCCTAAGGTACCTCTGAGCAATGCTTTGTGGGGTCCCAGGAAATTTCCTTGTAGGAGGTTGGTAGTCCTGCAAGAGCAAGCCTGGTGAGAGCTGGGTAAACTTGGGCCTTCATGACCAGGGTAACACCACTGCACTCCCCAGAGCAGCCGAGCTTCCCTCTCTTCTGCTGGAGCTGAGAGTGAGTGCAAGTTCCTCTCCTTGGTGGGCTTCTGAAGGCTTGAGAAAAACAAGTGAATTGTGAATTAAGTCCTTGCGTGTTTAACTTCAATAAACAGAGAAACTCATCCCTTACAGCCTCCCTGCCATGTGCATGCCTTATTGGTGACTAGGAGGAAAAAATGTCTGCAAATAAAAGAAATTCTTTCTTAAAGGTAGGAGTAAAAGGAATAGTGAGGGAAAAGTAACTACATTTTCGTATCTGTAAGCAAAGATGGAAACCAGGTGGTCTGGCAGTTCTTTGTATTACTGAGGATAAGTCAGCATCATAATCACCTTTATCATAACCCTCATGGCCAGGGGTGGCGAACAAGTTCGACTACGCGCTCGGAGATCGCTCCTCAGAGGTCCCTCCTCAGAAGCAGCATAACAAAATCCAAACTTGGCAAAGAGCCACAGTATACAAAATAATGATAAGAGGCAAAGAGCCAAAAT